>QTSX02005835.1:0-84699 GCA_014839935.2 Entomophthora muscae
CCCATGGTATAAAAACCCTGGCAGTATGGTGATGACCACATTGTCATTTTTGATAATAAAGTTTTATGAACTTTTGGCTCAAACAAATCTTACCTTACCTAGTCTTAGTGATCTTCCATCTTAACTCTGTTCAAGTAGACCATCAGGCCACCTCCCCCTCTGGAGACCAACCTGCTGATCCTACCCAGGCACTATACCGTCCCCCAGGAGCCTCCTTTGAATATGTGCATTTTACCAAATACCCGCCTAACCTGGCCTACGTGGAGTACAACTTGGAGACCATCCTCATTGCTGACCCCTTGGCCAGGACTAGAGAAACTGAATACATAGAACATGAAGGAAAGTGGTACAAAAGGCCGCCAAGGTTGTTCAAAGACAAGTACAATTATCTGCCTGCCTACTTTGTTCCCATGACTCCGCCCTTAACCCCACAACCCAACTGCCCAATGGAGATCCCCACCGCTGCAGATACCACATCCAATCAACTGTTTGGAGTACTCTATATCACCTTGACAGGAATGATGGATTCCATGGTTCCTACCTCTGGACCCTGGTCCTTACTTGGGCAATCCATGTCTTACATTATCAAGTTAGCGCCCATTCTATGGTGGGCTTTACCCGCCGGCTCAGCCCAACCCCATCCCAAGCTGCCCAATGCCTCTATCTATGTCTGGTTTCCTGACATATGCACATTTGAGGATAATGAATATGGGTTGAGAGTTGCGTTTATTTTACTCATAAGGGAGAGCCCCTTAGGAAACTTATGTAATATAGCCAATTTGGGGAGGAATTGGTTTTGGGGTTGCCAAGTCTTGAAGACCTTGTTTTACTTCTTAGACTCCTTGCACTTGGTCTTGGGCTCCTTGTTGTAAAGACCCAACAATTGGGGGAGTATTTTAACAAAATAAGGTACCAAGTTGGCGACTTGGAAGCCTGTGAGCGCCTTCACAATGGGGTAGACCGTCATCATCCATCTGAAGACCTTGGCGTGTATGTCATATTGTCTGAAATTACCGGCAAAATACGTAAGTACGTAGTATACACAGGTGTATATAGCTACGGACGGGGTGGAGTGGGGCAACACCAGTGTGGGCCAGGAGTACTGCTTGGAGGAGTTTAGCTGTGCTGGCTCCTTGTAGATGTACTTGTTGGGTGGTTTAATGAACGGCTCATGCTGGTGATTGTATTGGTGGCCCCCAATCCCTAGGCAGGCTGTGAGTACAGCTGAGAAGATTAAATGGTTCATCTTCTGATCCTGGGAAAGGGCAGACAAAGCTTAGTGTCTTTAACTTTCTTGTAGGGTAAAGTTCTGATTGATTTATGTAATACTATTGAGGGGTAATTTCACTCAATGATAGCACAAACTATCATCAAGTGAATTGGCTTTATTATATACTATCATCCTTGTGGTGGCATGAATATAGTAAAACACTGGACAGGGAATCCCAAACACTTGGTGTTGTCTGGAATTCCCTTTTGGGAGGGGAATTGGGAGTGGTGTGCAGGCAATGAATTGTTACTTCTGGGCTTGCATTGGCTTGGTGTATCATTGGATGTTTTCATGCATCCAATTTTGGATTCTGCAGTTAATGCAGAAATGGATGGGTTGAGCAGCTTGTCAGCCCCTCCCAAATTTGGGCAGCAGTTCCCCCTCTATTTGGGTTTGGGGAAATTGCCTTTTTGGGTTTCCCCATTTGGCGGCCTGGGCAGGGGACTGGCTGGCTGGCTGGGGGCAGGCACACGCAGGCAAGCTGCCAGGCTCAGCGTGCGGCTGGTGGGCACCTGGTGGTTGGGCGTGCGGGCAGGGTATAAAACCCGTCCAAATTAAAAATCTTATTTTTAATTTCTGTTTCCTGGCCTCAACTTTTTGTGGCAGTTTCCCTAATAAGGGGGAACTGCTGCCATTTTTATTTTGTTTACCAAGTTTGATTGGGCACAAAATATTGCCTTGCCCCAAAGTGTTGTCAGGAATATTCCTGACACTTGTACTTTGTTTTAGATGTCTTTTGTTATGACTTGGGCTCCTTTTCTCTGGTCTTGTGGTCCAGCTCTATGTCTTGAAGTCCTTGTTCTGTTCTTTGTGTGCCACTTCCTGGCCTCTGAGTCCTGTGCTACCCTTCTCTTGGCCTTGTACTCCTTCTCCTATGTCCTGGGCATCTTGTACTTGCTTATGGCTTTGGATATCCACTTTATCTCCCTTGTTTCAGTCTGTTTCCCCTTAAATAGTTACTTCTTTCAATCTTTTTAATTTCTGATTCTTTGTTTTTTCTAAGCTTAAAATATACAGTTTTTCTTGCTCTATAATAAATTAAACTTATGTACTTACTGCAGCCAATCAGAGAATACTTTTCCCTGTCAGAAACCTTATTTTTTAGGCTTTCCCCCTTCAGTTTAACTAATAGAAAGCATTGATAAAACAGGCTTTGGCCTGCAGCCAATCAGGCGTCCAGAAAAGCCTGTTTCCCCAAAACATTTCTCCAGATGATCTTCTCCTGACCCTGGTTTGAACCTGTTGTCCTCTTGCTCTGGAAAAACCATGGCTTTGTGTTTTGATGGTTTCTCTATTTTCCTGTCACATTTCTGCAGGGTTCATTTGAAAGTTTTCCCCTGTGTTTTACTTAGTTTATTTGTATACCTTTATTTTCTCAGCATTTCTCTGTGTTTCTCTGTTTGTTTCTCATTCTTGGAAAGACTCAAACCCGCCTCTTGCTTGCTCTACACTCCTCTTAATTGTCTGGCAAAATATCCAGCCCTATTTTCTGAAGTCTCTCTGTGCTGTTACTGTCTGTTCCTTCTGTCTTTATCTGAATCAATCTTTTAATAAATTTTTATACTCATTATTTAGTATTTTACTTTTATTTCTTTCTTTATTTTCTTTTATTATTATCACTATTATTAATTCTTTATTTTTTGTAACATCTTTGATTACTCCCTCTTGGAGAATTAACGCCCTGAGTAGTTCACCAAATGACTCACCAACTAATCATTAAGTTGGTGGCACCACTATCATTTTACCATCTATTACGGGGATCACACAATCCAGATCCTAAGCAGAACACAACTTGAATAAGCCTTGTGACTTAAGAGGAACATTAATCAGATAAGCCCCATGACCATCATGATGTACATGGACAACATGTGGCTTCCCATGATACTATATAATCCTCACTATTCATATCAAATAAAGTATCTTTTTCTTCTTAATTTCCCCCTTTATCTTGTTTATTATACTTCCCATAAGTATATACTCAACAATTTCAATTATTTCATGTTTCTTTAATATTCTTATCTCTTTATTTTCATCTTTTTAAATATCTCTTTAAATCTTTTTTTAGCACGCCTTATTCCTCTTTTTTTCCAGCCTCTTCTGATACCCTTTAACTAGTCCTTCTGCTCCTTCTTGCTGCTGCTCTCCACAATTTCTTCCATCTGAGCTTCTCTATGCTGCTAGTCTCTATCAGTCAACACCTCAGACTCAGGCAATAAGTCTCCACAAATAAATCAACTTATACTGAACATCCATCAGTGACCTACACTTTAGGCCATCAGTAACAAACACTAATCTTGTATTTTACTGTTTTTACTCACTCAAATGATTAGTTTGAGCTTTCAAGTGCAAAGTAACCAACTTTACTTCCCAGAAACCTCCAAATCACCAAGTTCTGCAGTTGTTTCTTTGGACATCCACCTTGATAATAGTTTTGGGCATAACTATGCTTGTCTAATAACTTCAAGACCTCCTTAAAGCTATCAAAAAGACATAGAAAGAGAAAAATTACCCCCAGCCCAGGTAAATTTGTCCAACTGCCCATCCCCTGCAGTTGGTCCTAGTATCTCTGAACTTCTCCAGTACATTCTTTTTCAGCTAGCCAGGACCTTTATACCATTCATTGCATGAACCAAAGGTCACCTTGATCCCCTTTTCTAGCTTAAATATCTCATATATTTTAACCCTAACCTAAACAAATTAATAAACTAACCAACATTTACCTGTTTCTAGGCATTCAATCTTTATTGTAGCCAAATTAGCCCCCGCCCTTTAAATGCTCCCATGTGGATTGTCACAACTATGATGATGGTTTCATATTTTATAGATGGGATGAGTCTGAGGAAGATGAGATCCCATCAATAAGAAGAAAAGAAAGGCAAGCTTCAAGTCCTCTCCTGAGCCCTTTCCTGAGCTCTCATCTGATAAACATGAAGATGACAAAGCACATGATAAATTCCTGATTTCCAACATGCCTCTCTTGGGCCATGAGATGCAATAAAAGCTCACTATATTTGAAATGTTAAGGGCTCTTCCAAGATCCCAAAGAGATTTCCTAAGTATTTTTCAGTGATGCCAGTCAAAGGTGGCCCAAGCATGGTCAGTGATAGCTATGTGTTTAACTGTAATAATCAGAAGCAAGAGAGCAAGAGCAAACCTTTCACATATGAATACAGAGGCTGCCCAGCACGCCTAAACACCCAAGGTTGGTACAAAGTTACCTTGGAAAAGGGGGAACATACCTGCATGCCTCTCACCACTTTGATTGAGAAGCTACTCAAATGTTACCTATTCCAAATGATCCCAGTATCAAAAGACATTAAAGCAACTCACCTGTCAGTAAAAACCACCAAGAACTTGAGCAAAGAGAACATTAAATTTGTCCCTGACCATGAACAACTTGTTAAGTATATCTGTGATAGACACCAAGAGCTAAACCTGATTGGAAAAAGTGCAGCCCAACTAAAAGACCTGGTCCTTACTCCTGAGTTGCATATGACCCAAGACAATGAACAGTTGCTTCTTCATGATGATGGACCTGGTGCAAAAGAAAGGATCATATGTTATGCCATCTATAAGAATCTAGAGCAACTGCGTGCCACTGAGACTTGGCTCTGTGATGGGACATTTACAACATGACCCAAGTTATTCTATCAGCTGTGGTAGTGCATGTTCATCTTGATGATAAAGTCCTCACCTTTGCTTATTTTCTTCTTCCTGGAACCTCAGAGGAGGTATAATCAAGAGCATTTAATATTCTACAGGAGGGCCTTAAAGCTATTCCCACTGAGGCTGGAAAGAATTCTGGTCTTTCAACAAGGGCCAATCCTGATGATGCTGATAAAAATGAGTCACCCTAGCTGCTGAAGAGAAGTGTTGCAACCGAGTTTCTAGGCTTGCCTGCTAACGTATCTTACAATACACAGGGGGCGCTCAATGAGTTGCCTGTTGACGTATCTAATGTCATGGATTAATCTGATGGCAATGTCAAATGGCGGGTACTTCATCCTAATTAGGAGTGTTGCCAATTTGACCTGCTGATCCCCACACGAGTTATTCCTTAGCTCTGAACCTTACATGGAACTTCCCACTATGCCACCCCCTTGTGGCCTTGTGGCTTTCCCCTTACGGTATATTAATCACAATATTCTACAATAAACAATACCTTATTCTTATTATTCTGTCCTTTCCTATTGGACTGTTGTCTTCCCCAATTCCAAGTACTGAACTCTCATTAGTTCAGTTGCAACAGAAGTAACATGATAGATCTTTTACCCCAAGATTATTAATATGGACTACAAGACAGACCAGTACAATGCCTTTGTAAAAACTTCCATTGACAAGGGACAAGGATGTTCATTTCATTACCAGCAGGCCATTAATAGAGGCCTTAAAGGCAAGCCTCTTTTCAGCGCTCTCACACAGCAGGATACAAAAAGATAAATGTAAATTTCTGATCCATAAGTTTGTTGCTCTAGCATTTTTTAAGCCATAGCATGTTGTTCAAAGATTTGAGCTTCTCTATGGTGATCCTTTTGCCTTAAACCATAAAGTTGAGTTCCAATCCTTCTTTGAATACTATGAGCTACAGTGGGTGGGGTGCAAGGTGGTCAGCCAGTGTGGTAAGCCTGCAGAAAAGACCAGCTGGAATTGCTACCACACTGTTCTCAAGTATTAAATGAAGATAACATCTAATCTGGAGGTCTTAAATAAACATCTTAAGTCCTCATTTGGTGTAAATCCCAGATGCACCACCCTCTTTGAGCACCTTAAGACTGAACAGGAGAAGACTGTCTCCTCTCTTTGAGATATGGAAGTAAGGGTTACAAAGAATAAAAGGCAGTGCAAGGGCAGCATTTACAAAGAGCAGATCAACACAACTGTCAATAATAAGATCAAGCTATCTGAGCTTGGGAAGCAGGTAAGCAAGATTGACACTATACTCTCTTGCATCAAACCTTCAACTTGGTTTATAGTAAACATATTTAGCTCTTTTTGATACTTTATTATAGATTTTTAATTTTAAAGAATAGGATTGTTTAGATAGATAATTTAAATTCAAATTTAGATAGGATAGATAGGTTTTTATACAAGGATTTTATGTTAGAGCCTGAATTGTATAGCTTATATAGTTGTTTTTGTATTAAAGTATGTGTCAGAATTTTGGGATATTGACTAATTAATGGATTCAACTAATTATTGCAGGCCAGCTGTCAATCACTCTTTGTATAGTTTCAACAGAACAATAAAGGCCGCAGGCTGTAGGATCAATGAATCAATGACCAAATCATATCCTGGCATTAACAAATTCATGTATTGCAATTAATGAATGGAACATGCAATACTGCTCATTAATTAGTTCCCTTCATCAAGAACCTTAATATGCACTTCACAATAATTACTATTCTAAACTTAAATTGTATCCTAGAATAAGAGGGCCGTCATAAGAACCGTTATCTGCATTATGTCTAGTAGAGTCCAACAGGGACTGGGCCGCCAGGCCAAACACTCTAAGATAAAAGGACCTGAGCCTATTGTATTAGGGTAGCTCTGATTAGTGTAACAATAATCTGGTTAACTAGTAGCCAACTGTTGGCTAGCTAGCCCTGGATAGTGGCCCAGGCAGGCAGCTGAAAAGAAATTCAGCTGTGTGGCGTGTCTAGAACAAACACAGTAAGCTGATAAAGTTGTCAAGAAAGCTTCTAAAAAATCCACCCAGAAAAGGCTGGGCCTCCTGCTGTATTGAACTAATGATACCTCAGTCTCTTCCTAGCGTGGTGATCTAACTCAGATAAAACGCAGGCAGGCAGGCCGCCTTAAAGCCAGTCCATTAGAATAAAAGACTGATGATTCCGTATTGACTTGATGATTGATCCAAGTCTTATTTCCTTGATGTGTTCCTCTCTTAGGCTTTATTAGTAGAGCAAAAGATGATACTGTTGTCATACAGTATTAATTCCTATAGTAAAATATAGAGACAACAAACTATGAACCATATCCAGAAGTAGGAAGAGCTGTTCCAAATCATTTGGGCTTTGGGCCCAGTAAGACTTGCTACTTCTGCAGACAACAAAGTATTCCGGGCTGCAGGTTACACCAAAGTCACAGGTTCTCTGTACTTTCCCAATGTTAGAAGGCTTAGGATATCATCTGTCAGATGATAAAATACCACGGCCCGCAGATTTTCTGATAGCATGTGTAATTTTGGGTTGTTTTTATATAAACTACCTTTAAAGATAACTGTTTATCTTTAATCTTTATTAAATATACTAATTGTGAAATCCCTGGCTTTTTGACTTGACAATTCAGCCATCAATCTATTGATTGGAATTTGGAAAGATATTCAGAATAAATTGATGTTTGGCTTAGACACCAATGCACCGGCCAAATTTGGTGGCACTAAGGATGAGCCGCTCCAAGAATTAAGAATGATCTTTCCTGACCCAAAATCAATGGACCAGTCTTCCTAAATCCAATCTGAATCAAGTATCCACCTTTGATCAATCCAGCGGTGCGGCGGCACAACCCTAAAATATCCAAGTGCTCCATTGAAGCTGAAAACTTGGCTGATAATGCATTTTCAGGTGCTCATCCCAATTATCATAACCACAATAGTGGTTAGTCTATGGTTTAACCCAGTTCTGCCTACATTGGCTGGGGTTAAACCCCAAAAACTCCTTGATATACTTTACATGTGTTATTTTATTATACTCTGTGATAGAGTAGATCCCACCCATAGGACATGGGATGGATGGACTGGTTTTCAGGAAGAAAGCCATGATAGCAGCTTGATATTACAGCTGGTATCACGCTCGCCTTAGGATAAGGTCAGGAGCAGAAATGATGCAATAACAATAACTCTGTGATGGAGCATTGGGCAGGATGCCTTTTTGGATAACACTATTCAGTAAAGCCCCAATACTTAAGCTGGTCCAGCCCTAGGATTCTTGGGTCAACTGCTCATGAGATAACAATCCTATAAAAGGATATTTTTCTAACAATAATAAAGATTCAACTCTTGCTCTCTTGAATTACACTCTTCCTTAAGGTTTATCTGCATTTATAGATAGTAAGACTGTGTTTTGGTCTGCCTAGATAAGAAAAAGGTATTTTGAAGTCAGTAACTGTGTATTGATATCCTTAGTCTTCAAACAAGGAACTGATACTTTATTCCCTACAAGCAAACCGACCAAATCTCCTCTTACTAAAGTTGAGACTATTTTTATCAAGTTTTAGTGAAAAATAGTTTGAGCCTTTTTATATGATAAATGAACCCATTTTATAGTAGAAAGAGTTGATTTCATAGTAAATTATTTTGATGTGTATTTTTTAAAAAATTCCATTACTGTGCACTATCTTTTATCTTATTTTTGGATTCTACATGATCATATTACCCAAAACCCCTATTTGGAGCTTAATTTCTACCAATTGAAACGTTTATCATTTGATTTTTGCTGGTTAAAAAGGGACAATGCCCAGTAGGCTACATGAGAATCAACTTAATCTAGGCTTTTCTAATGTGCCAACCTGGATATAAAACTAATCCTGACAGCCGACATGCAGACAGTTGCCCTTTAGTCTGACCTTGATGCATCCATCTCAACAGCTGAGAAAAGTACAGCAGCAATAGCGTGCAGCTGCTGAGCTCCCAAACCAAAGCAAGTGTTTGGATATACGGTTTAGAAGTCTGGGCACACATTTTTGCGCTTTGTAACACAGGTACACCTTATGGCATCATGAACAATCTATCTGATCACTTTTGGTAATTTGGCAACTTTTGGCTGTCGGTGGCTCTATTTCCGTGCCTGGTTATGTGCCAGATTTTATGGCACCATAAACTATCTTTTGAGCTTTTTTGGTGATCCCTGAGCCCAGATAGCTTGGATATGGGTTTAGATGCTTTTAAATTTGGACTTTTGGATCCATTTTCAGCAATGGGTCTAGATGCAACCATCTCTTGCCAATGGTGGCATTTAAATCCTCATGATCCCCTTGGTCTTCAAACCATGACTTTGGGGTGGTCTGATAAATTAATTCCATGGAACTTAAGGACCACTGTGACAGTGAGGTGGATGCTGCATCTGTGTCTCCTTAAGGTTGGTTGGTTGCTGCTTTGCTAACACCTTCTTGGTTTGTACTTGGGTGATGCTCACCCTGTTGGTTGATCCTTGAGAACATCCCTGACGACACCATGCACCAGCTGTATTGTTGCTCTGTTGCTGCATCTTCTTCATTTTTACTACAGGCTAAAGTTGCAAGTCAAGCTATATTTAGATGTAATAAAATTTAATGGGTTAAACACTATCTGCCTCTGGTGATTGAATTGGTATCCACCATTCCCAGTTGCTCATTTAAAGAGGTCATGTCTGAATTAGCTTGTTTGGCTTTACAAAAAAGCCTTTAGATCTGTACAGCTAATCTCAGTTGGTTCCCTCCAACCTTATGCCAAAAGCAGATACTCTTAACATTAATATTCTGGTTATACATGTTACTTTGGATGGCCTGGTATCATAATTTTGAACATGTACATTGCTTGACAACCGAGGGAACTTGTTGGTGGGTTGAGTTATGATCGTGCCCGTTTCTTGGTTTGATCTGACTTACCGCAACGGCGTGAATCTTGTCGACAGATCACATAGTGAACGTAGTCATATCGGAAGATGGCTGAGCTTATATTGTTTGTGGCACCTTGGGTCTCAAGCCCCAGTTGTATTCTTTGGTGGTTAGGGTTTTTTGACGTAAGGTTGAGCTATTTTTTCTCAATCCCCTATTAACTGGTTGTATATCTCATATTGGTATTTGGATTTTACTTAAGGTTGAGTTCATTTTTTAGGAAGAATTGGTTTTGTCCATCTTCACAGTTTTTAACAACTGAAGAAAACTAAAGTGCTGACAGGCTTATAAATAGAGTATTCTGGTAGACTTATTTGGATGCTCAAAGTTAAGCAACTCCAATATGTGGATTAACTCAAAGATAAAAAGGAAAGAACTTTAAAGGTGTCAAAGATATAAATGTTGGGCTACCTTCTGATACCCAGCTATTATTTAGGGTTTTTTTGTTGAATAGGTAAATCTAGGTATGGTTGTCAAATCAAAAGGTTGAAGGGGTATTCAGATGAGATTTACTCTTCACATTGTAGGATCTCATTTCTTTGAATAACTTTTAAACATACAGAGGGTGGTATCTGAGGGATACTCACCAAAGCTTTGGAAGGTCTCCATAATTCTTGGCCTGCCGAGCTTCCCAGTATCCCCCCTTGTAAACCCAAGAGTCAGCAGTGATACCTTCATGATCAATTTGCGGTACGAGATGGAACCAGGCAGGCACATGGGCTTGGTTGAGTGATTCCCGTTCCCGGCGGCGGATGCGTTGTCCCTCCTCTAGACGCACCTTTTCCTTCTCAGCTTCACTCACATTGCCGTGTTCAAACAAGCTTTGATCAGGGCGAAGGCGGGTATCTGTGTCAGGAATGGTTCCATCCAGGTCGGGGGTGATTTCATTCAATTCAATCGCAAACTGAGTAAAAGAATACATCTTGGCTGCATTGGGGGGTAAGGGCATAGGCTTCCATAGAATCTCTGGCTGAGCCTTTTTCCAAGTCAAAGCGACACCCCATTGCCCTTCAAGGGTATGTACAAGAGCACCTGCAGCGTCATAAAGGGAAGCCTTGACTTCATTGTTGGATGAAGAAAAGAAGGTGCTCTCTTTAAAATTGAGCTTACAGTGCTCGCCGGTGGTGCGGTTGGTGATGACAACATCGCCCTGATACTCAAGATAGCGGTTGCCAGCAACAAGATTGCGCATGCATCCCACGGCTTTGTTAAACGTAAAATGTTCATTGGAGGCGTGAAGGATGACATGAACTGTCCCCACCGATAGGAGTTCCATAGACTTGCCCCAAAACTTAGATTTAGGCTTGCTATCTTGCCAGAAGGTGAAGTTCTTTGACTCGGCATGGCATGCGAAAACAGGAGGGGTGTGGCTAACTTTCTCGGCGATGAAACGGAAACCTTTATCGGGACGCATACATTCATAAGTCTCCCCCAGGAGAGGGTTAAAGGGTTTTCTGGAAGCGCGATGGCCGGAAGCGGCATACGGCGACAGAGCAAAAGCTGTGACGTAGATAAGCCGCTCTAGACTATCAGTAGCACTGTTGGCCTTGTCCAGTAACTCGCTATATTCGAGCTCTTCACAAAGTCTCTGAAGGATATTCAGGGGTTCATTAAGTGAGATCGGCAAGGAAATAGTGGCAAGGTCTTTTCCAACATTCTTTCTTAAAATGGATAGAAAGCTAATGTCGTCTCCGCAGACCGGGGATGGGAGTTCGGTGCGCCGCGATACTATTGCAGGGCCAAGTTCGAATTTTTCGTGGGATTTGGTTTGAGAAGGAGGGGGGCCAGGTTCAGTGAAGCAAACATTTGTGTCGGACTCTTCATCGCTGTCGTCACAGATGATGTCGGGATCATCGGATTCTTCTTGGTCAGAGCTGTTGCTTGACTGTGTAATTTCAAGCCCTTCTAAAGCATCAAAGAATTCTTCATCCCCGTTGCCAATGGTGGATATAGAAAGGATGGAAGTTTGACGCCGGGCATAGACTGAGCGGCGCCGGAAATGGCGCTTACTGGAAAAGGACGTATCGGGCTGAAAGGAAACCGCCGATTCGGATCCAGCCAAAGGTTCTGCACAGGCTGATGACTTATGGTTGGAATCGGACTTTGCTATTTTGTATGCCATTTCAAGTTTTTGCCTTTGAAGGGTTTCCTCTTGAAGCAGCTTCAACACCTCTGTACGTTGTGACTGGATAGTGCGCAGTGTGTTTCTGATGCTATCCGAGATATCAAGGTTAAGAGTAGCATTGGAAGTCATGGGGCTGGCATCGGTGGTTTTCAAGGGGTCTAGCTGTTAAACGAATCTTTGAAGTTCTTACCTTTCTTTGACCGGAAAGAGATATACTTTAATCGGTCCTTTTCTTTAGAGAAATCAGGCGAGGCAAGGTCATCACGATAAAGGTAAGATTCAAACTGGTTATTGAGCAAATCTAAGTTTGAGAAAAGCTCATGTAGTTTCTTCTCTGCCGATCCAAAGCTATTTTCTGGGGGAGGAGGGATACTATCTTTAGGGCTGTCTGTTACGATATCCTTCTTTAAGATAGAATATCGATCAGCCACTGGGAGTGGGGGGTGGGGGGCAAGTTCTTCATCAGGCTCAGAAGTAAATGGTAAGCCCAAAGTTTCGTCTGCTTGTTGAAGATAGAAAATAATTATAGATTCCCAGGCCTGGAAATCAGACTCAGACAAAAATTTGAAGCGAAACAGTGACGAGCCCGAGTCTATAATGGCCAGAAGCAGAGAGTAATCAAAAGTTGCTACAGAATGTGGAATTTGGATCGAGCCACGAGCAATGGATTTCTCATCTTTAGCATAGGAAAGAGTGCCATCTTTGATAAAGCACCATCTCTTAGCCCATCCTATAATATCAAGTCAGTTTTAAAACGAAGGCATTCAAGAAAATTCTTTAGACATCCTGCAAAGATTATTCTAGCTCATTTACTGATACTATATATAGAAAAATATTTTGAATAAGTTTAAAGTAAATATAGTATAACGAGAGCAACGCTTGATAAAGTCAAGTTATAGTAAGAAGTGTAAATTACCTTGCATCTTCTTCCTCTTCTTCTTTAACACCCAACCAGAAATGACAGGCGATTCCGCTGCAGGTTTTTCGGATTCTAAAAAAGAATTAAAATAATATCTTAGTATGGTAAACCTTTGTGGGTAGAAACAACAAAAGTGAGCCGCTTAGAAGTGCTCCAAGAGTGACTATTATCTGCTTGAAAAGTTAGCCTTTATCAAAAAAGATTGAAGCTTAAACCCACCGAAATATAAAATATAAATGCCAGGCTCTTCGACTTTATGTTCGCCCTTGATCTTAACTTTGTAGGCATCGTAGCTCTTGATTGGGAGGATCTCTTGGAACCCACTCACCGAAGTAACTCTAGACATCCACGGGCTTCCATTTTTCAGTGGTGTGCGGGGAGAAACATCTTCGCCCAGCTTGGGGGAGTTGTCTTCTGAAGGCTTGTTATATGATATAAATCGAGCAAGCTCTTCTCCAGAGCCCTCTTCGGCAGCAGATGCCTCCTTGTTTGGGAAAGAAGATAAGGAGAGATGCTTTTTTTGTTGTTTTGGACGAGAGGGCTCTCTAATGCTGTTAGCTGAAGAAGAAGAGGCTTCATTATTAAGTGGAGTAGGCTCTAAAAGATTGGTAGAAGAAGCGTTGTTGTAAACCTGCTTAAAGAGCCCAAAGCCTATGCTCTTCTTCTGAGTGGAGAATGTCCAGGAAATTACATTGTGATTTTTGGGGAGATGGACATAGTGCAGATACTTGTCACGGGGGGAAATCTCTATTTCTTGCATGGTAGAATTTGATGGTTAAAGGCCGGAAGGGAAGAATGGTGTTGGTATTACTTGGAGCGTAAGTCAACACCCACCTTGTGAAATAAGTTCAATGTGCTATATAGGCCAATCGCTTTAGATACTCCACTTTGCTTGGCTATATATTGGTTTACCAAAGATGATGCGCTATTCTAGGGCTGCTCTACATTAACGCCACGATACGTGATCCTCTTATTACTAGCTTTTGGCAACACCAGAACCTGAGGCTTGATCCTTATAATTCAATTAAACAAACTCTAATCCATTGCTGCAAGTAGTTTACCCGAACTCTCATCTGATTGGGTAAGGCCTAAACTTGACTGTTTTCCTTGAGGCTGCTGTGGCGATATTCTCTGATTGAATAATGCCAAGCCATTCAGGAATAAATAATTTCATTCTAAAATTAGTCAAATGATGGTGCTTTATTGGCCACTCTTACCACTTTATGAAGCAAGCAGACCCCCAATCCTTGAGATACTCTTGTGATACTCTTGAGAACTTGAATTCAGCATTGGCATTCAAATCTGACGAGTTTAAGAAAATCAGCTAAAACTTCCATCTGCGACTAATAGATCGCTTGGCATCACATGTGCCATGTATTTTAGAATGTTCTATCTGAACAGAGTTGATCCCACCCAGCTAAACTCTTACCCTTCTAAAGAACTAGGGGGATGGCTCGTCCAAGGATAGGCATAAAATTGAATCTAATATTAATTCAATGTATTTTAATGGATTTTCAGGCTGGGATTAATTGTCACCGATTTAATTTAAAAAATATGATTTAAAAAGGCCTTCTTGAAAATTTAATTTAACTTTTATTTATTAAAAATTAAATTGCATATCTCAAGTATAAATATAAATAGAAACTTAAATGAGTGAAAGATTACTATTAAGTTTAGAAAAGCTGAAAGAATAGTTTAAAAGTCTTAATTTTTATTTTTCTAAATTCCTTCAAAATAAAGAGCTGATATGTAGCTTTAAAATAAGCTATTGGGTATTAAGATCGGCTTAGTATTCATAGAGGTATGCTATTTGGTTTTTTAGTGTATATTAAGAGTGAATACATGTTAGATCAAATTGAGTCTGGGCCTTTGATTATGGCGTGAACCCGATTCCAACACTTAATTGTATATCTCAGCATATAGAGCATCTAGAGTTATCATGCTTAGTACCATTTTTATATAGATACTTTAAATTTAATGAAAATCATTTTATTGGGTTTTAATATTATCATTGCCAGTTTACTCCACTAACATCCTTATTAGGATGATGTAATGGTAATCAAGGTTAAAAATCAAAAATCCTGCAGCCACTTGGATCAGGTAATGCTTTTGGGTAGAATACTCCATTGTTTCACTTGAAAATAAATCATTTTGAAATGAAAAAGCCAACCATCTCTTACTTGACAGATATTTGTATTTATATTTTGAATCATATCTCTTTAAATCAGCCAAGCTCTCTTTCTGGTGGTCAATTCCATCCTCAGCAGAGTTTAAATATCCAATCATTTAAAAGTCTAGCAAATCAATTCGAATCTCAATCTTGTTCTCAAACAACCTGTTTCTCTGCTTTCAATTTTAATTCGCACATTCTGGAGTTGAAATATATTACAGTGTAATATAACTGTCCTGTTTAGCTACATTACATACCTGAGGTTTGACAGGCATGGGGTTTTAAAAATTCATGTGTGCTTCATCAGAATGCAAATATGAGACATAAGTCCCAATATTGCTAATAACCACTAGAATAAAGAAACAAGTGAATTGGAAACTTGGATGATTTATTTATTGAGTATTTGCCAGTTTATATACTGTGCTGGATAATTGATAGAACGTCAGTTAAGACAATCTGTTTGATTGTTATGATTATCAGATAATCAGGAGTTGCAGTTGTGATCTAACTGAAATCTTCCTGATGTGATCCGTTACATCACAACAGATAGCCCTATTTGCTGTGATTACAAGAGCTGATGTGACATAACCGTCAATTAACTGGATTTCAGTTAACTGAATCCCCCAAAATCCCCGCTTTTCAGTTACGCACCAGCCTCATGGCTAACCCTCTCAACTTCCCCAAACCCCCATATTATGTCAGTTGACAAATACTATATATTAAGTCAAATTATTCAATATTCAAGTACAAGTAAATTCATAAATCCTATAAACTGTTTTTTAATCAATTTGTGTGAAATCCAAGATTCTCTTTGAATTTCACATCCAGACATCAACACAAGGAAGAACATTACCTCTGTCTTTTGAACCTTACACAACTTTTAAAAGAGCACATTTGCTGTGTAATCTTACATTAGTGATCTTGCCAGGGAAGACTTTGAAATGTCTTCCAATAATCCCCCCAGAGAGGCTGCAAGCTCTCCATTCAATCCCTTGGACCTGTTGAAGGCCATCACTGCCCAGAACATCCCTTTCTTCAATGGAACTGACTTACCTAATTGGCTCAACCATTTTGAACTCTATTGCAAGAAGCATAGGGTTAAGCAAGGAGACCGCTTTGAGGAAGTGCAATGCTTCTTAGATGGAAAAGCTGCTGCTTGGCACAGCTCGCTGACAGGTAACTATACATGGGCAAATTAGAAATCAGCCGCCTTCAAACGTTTTGGCGGAGGTATAGAAACAGTAATTGCCAAATTAAAGGAAGTAGACCAAACACACTTCAAAACAAAATAGGGTTTTTTTGAGGAATCAAATACTATCCTGAATCAATACCAGGACTTGGCCTATGGTAGTTATGACACATTAGAAGGAAAGCGCACTTGGCAGACCTTTTTGGAGAACCAAGGGTTAAACTGGGTTTGTGAGACGCTTACCTCAGAATACTATCAGTTTGTTGAATCTCATGCTCCCAGTAACGTAGAGGAAGCATATGTCCTAATCTGTTGCCTTGGGAAGTTTAATGCTAGAGGCCAGCTGCTACACCCTCATAATGCTGTGAAGCTCAAGGAAAAGCCTAAGGTCATCATGTTACCTCCAGATGACCTATCTGAAAACATGAAGAAATTAGTGCAGGTAATGGCTACGCTTACCACATATATGACTAGTGGCAAACAGGCAAAGTCAAACCTCTACTGCCACAGCTGCAAGAAACAAGGCCATCTAACAGGCACCTGCAAAGGGCCCTGCAATAGATGTGGAGCCAAAGGGCACGCTTACGTGCATTGTCCCACCAACCGCCAGAACAAGCCAAAGACACCAGCGGCTGAACCTAAGCAGAACTGGAAGCAGGCACCCAAAACCAAGAAGGAGACGGAGCCTAGCGCGGCCAAGGATGAGTCCTACCTGATAGAGAGTATGGTGGCAGTAAGAACAAATGTGGCCCAGAAGCATATACTCAGCCACATTGTTCATCCTTATAATACACCTGAGAAGCAAAAAGGGGCTGAGGCAGCCAAGCCTCAACAGACTGCCCCTGATGCTCACTTACCCAATCAGGCGCCCCCATAGCCCCTGAGATGGAACAGGCTAATAACACCCAGTCAGCTCAACAGACTGACCATGAGGCTCAACAGTCAGAACCTTTTGGGATTCCCATGGATGAAGAAGATGGCACTTACCCTGTTGAATCCACTATTGAGGTTGCAAAGGGGACCTCCTCCAAAACTACCCTAAAGAAACCAAAGGTCAAATTACCTTTGTTACCTCAAGTAAAGCCCCTTAGCTTAACGTGCTAAAGATCCTCGTGGACACCCAGGTCCCAATATCCCTATATAACTTGGCGGAAATTTTGCCCAGCGTTAGAGCCCAAATGGTACATTACCTTGGAGCCACCAGAGTCAGAGATCCAGAAGAGCAGTTTGCGGTCATGGAAGAGAAGCCAAAAGAGGCCCAGAAAGTGGTTGACGTTGTCAGCAAGGGAGCACCACACATTGATAGGGAGGTGGAAGGCCACCCCACATCTATTATTCTGGATGGAGGATCTACGTCCAACATCATATCTGAGTCTTTCCTAAGATCATTAGGAGTGCAGGAATATAGTAAAGCCAAAGAAAAGTTTACCTTTGCAAATGGCAAAACCAAGGAGTGCCTTAGAGCCGTGTGTGACCTCACAGTGGAAATCTGTGGTGTCCACATGTTAATCTCTGCGGCCATCTTTGCGCTTACCAGGTACAGTATTTTTCTTGGACGTCACGCTTTAAGTGACTTTGGCGTCACTATTTCCTTTTGTTGCCACAATTGGTTCATTGAGCGCAACAACAAGTTGGTTTCTATAGATGTCAGCTACTCTAAGTTACAAGAAGATGGAAGGGAGTCCTTCCTTACCGTTGCAGAGATTGTAGAACAGAACAAAGGACTGTCTGCCAGTCAGAAGGGAAAGCTTTCCACCTTCATTTGCAAGTTCAAGGACCTCTTCTGTGATGAGGATGATCCTCTACCACCCGCAAATCTAGAGAAACATGTTATTGCCACTGGAACAGCAAAACCTATCCGCAAAGCACCTTACCATTTAGCCAAAAAGTACGAGGACTACATAGAACAGGAGATTGACTGCCTGCTGTCCAAGGGCATCATTGAGCCTTCCACATCACCCTGGTCTTTGCCTGTAGTCATTGTACCTAAAAAGAACAGAAAGTTATGCTGTGTGTTAATTACATACCTTTGAACTCAGTCACCAAGGCTGATAACTATCCTCTGCCTCTCATCAGCAAGATCTTGGCATTGTATGCTGGCTGCAAGTACTTTACCAACATAGACTTGTTCTCTGGGTATCACCAGTTGGAAATAGAGCCCGTGAGCATAATTGAGACTGCCTTTGTGACCAAACAAGGTCAATATCAGTACAAGTGCATGCCTTTTGGACTCTGTAGAGCCCCACATACCTTCCAGCATGCCATGAACTTCATCTTTGCTGATTTCCTTTACAAGAAGGTGACATTCTACCTAGATGACATTACAGTGTTTAGCGCTACTTTTGAAGAGCATTTGGAAACACTTACCGAGGTCTTTGGCCGTATTTGCAAGGCACAGCTGTCAGTCAATGAGACCAAGCTATTGCTTTGCTAAACCAAACTCCACATACTAGGACATGTAGTGGACAAAGAGGGGATACACCCTGACGCTGACAAAGTGTTAGAAATTTCACAGTGGCCTGTACTTACCAGCGTTGCCCGCCTACAGTCCTTCATCAATACTGTTGGGTACTATTCCTGGTTCATACAGAACTATAGTGACATAGCTAGACCCCTATTCAAGTTACTTCACAAAGGTAAGGGGTTTACCTGGACTCCTGAACAGGAGGTTGCTTTTCAGATATTGAAAGTGTACCTTATGAAGGAGCCCTCCTGATCCATCCAAACTTCCAGGAGAAGTTCTCAATCTTTACTGATGCCTCATAAGAAGCAACAGGGTGTTGTAACTGTGCTGTTTTAGCAGAGTTACAAGGGGAAAAATATTTAGAAGATAGATAATAATCTTTATTGTGAGATAGTGATTATATAGCTATTGTGAATCAATGGATAGCAGGAACATGATTGGTGATCACACGGCTGGATGGAAGAGGGGGTGGCTTGATCCTGTTAATTTTTCAAGCGCCAAATCAAGGTATCCACCATGAAGGATCATCATTTGTTCAAGTTGATAGATTTGGTAATCCAAGTTGACTTCCTAGTCTGGCTTCGAGTGATCGGGTAATCAGATTGCGGGTCACAAACCCGCTTGGTTGGAACCTTGCTGGCGGGTTGAGTCTGCGGTTTTGACCCCCCCCCGGCTGAAGGTTGGTCTCTTCTGGAGGCAGGTTGTCAGGGAGGTTGTTGGGAGCCCGGGCGCCATATTGAACCAGTTGTTGCTCAGTAGAGGGCAGGGCGGTTTCTTGTTGTTTCTTTCTTGCTTTGCAGGGTTGTAGGTGGTTGTGGTGTAAGGTCTTGTCTTGCTTGCATTTCCCAAGCCCTTGCACAAGGAAAGTGTTATTGTTGTTTACCTTTAGAATGATTGCTGGCCCTACTTTTTTGGGTTGTAGTTTGCTTTTGTCAACATTCATGACCCAGACTTTGTCCCCGACTTCATGTCTTTGGTGGATGGGAATGAAGGTCTTTTGTAAGCGTTCCTTTTCTTTGGCTGCTTGTTTGCTGTTGGCCTCTATTACTTGAGGATCTGAGCAAGGGGAACTTGACTTGGAATTTCCAGTTTGGGTCCTGTCAATGCTTGAATGATATTTGGCTATGTGCCGTATACCAGTTCAAACAGGCTTTTCCCGGTGGATCTGTTCACTTGGGTTTGGCACACAAGTAACGCAGTTGGTAGCTGCTTATACCAGTCTTCAGGTCTCCCGGCAGTGAGTTTGGCTAGGGCTTGCACGAGGCTACCATTGAGCTGCTCTACGCGTCCATTGGCCTGTGGATGGTATGGTGTAGTGATAGTGTGTTTAACCCCATTTTTGATGAGGTACACGTTGGTGTTTTTGGAGGTCAATTCTTTGCCCCCATTGGTTATCAGGAGTTCTGGCTTTCCAAACCTGCTGATTATTTCCTTGCCAATGAATTGTCAGACGTTGTTACTGGTGTGCGTTTTCACTGCTTGGGCTACTGGACACCTTGTCACAAAATCAATGGCTGTGATGATGTATTTTTTGCTGTTGTGTTTTCCTGGCATGGGGCCCACAATGTCAAGAGCCCATACTTTGAACGGTAGTTGGGTTTGAATGGGGAGTACAGACTTAGGCGGGGTTTTGCTTTTGGCAAACTTTTTGCAGACCTTGCACTGTTCTAGCACTTCCTGGATATTGCGGTATAAAGTTGGCCACCAGGCTTTATGTTTTAGTAATTCATATAGATTTTGGCTCTTGGTATGTCCAAGATCTCTGTGGTAGCAAAGAATGGTATTGACTTGTTGATGTGTGGGGATGTAGGGGATGGTTGTGCCATCCAACATCTTTCTGTGAAGAGTCCCATATACATCAGTGAAGAGGTGTTCATTCTTGATGACTGTTTCTTTGGTGATATCAGTTGTGCCTGCGGGGAACCCTTTGTCTTTTGTACAGAGCACTAGGAGAGGCCAGTCTGGGTTGAGCCCATTCTCTCCTCTAGAAGCGCGGACATACAGGCGGGACAGGGCGTCCACCATGGCAAGTTTGGCCCCGGGCTTATATTGAATGAGCATGTTAAACCTTTCTAAGATTTCCATCCACTGCGCTTGGCGGCGTGACAGGTTTGCTTGTGTCTTGAAATAGATGAGCAACTTATGATTGGTTAGTGCTGTGAATTCTTCCTGCTGTTCCAGGTAACAGCGCCATTTGACTAGGCAGTGTACGATGGCCAACAGTTCTTTGTCGTGGATTGGGTATCAACACTTGCCATCTGTCAGCTTGCGTGACTCATAGGCTACAGTCAGGAAATCACCATCCCTATTCTTAATTTGTAGTACTCCCTCAATGGATGCATCTGAAGTGTCAGTTTCCATCTGGTATTTCCTGTCTTGTTTGGGGTATTGTAAGATGGGTGCTGTCGTGAGCTTTTCCTTGAGACATCTAAAACAGAGGTCACGTTAGGGGTCCATACAAACTTGGACTTGGCGCTTGTTATGGTGGACAAGAGGGCAGTCAAGACGCCGCAGTTGGGTATGAAGCGTCGTACGTAAGCCACCATTCCCAAGAAAATGTGGAGTTCTGATTTGTCCTTGGGAGGTTGCATTTTGCAGATGGCTTGTATCTTCTGACTTTCGGGTTTGATGCCGTCTTTTGAGACTATGTGTCCCAAGAAGGGTAGTTGTTCTTGGAAGAACTGGCATTTGGAGGGCTTGGCCAACAGTTTATGTTGTGCCAGGGTCGCAAAGACTTCCTCCAGGTCTTTGCGGTGCTGTTTCACCCAGGGGCTGTAGACAATGATATTGTCCAGGTACACAAGGGCGTGTTTGCCTATGTGTGGCACAAACACTTTGTTAATGAAGGTTACAAAGGTGGACGGGGCATTGGTCATGCCAAAGTTGAGTACCACACATTTGTAGGAGCTGTACTTAGTGCGGAAGGCTGTCTTGGGGATGTCTTCCTCCTTGGTGCGGATCTGGTTGTAGCCTGCGGTTAGATCAATCTTGGAGAAGACAGAGGCTCCTCCCAAGGCGTCAAAGAGGTCGTTAATTAGTGGTAATGGGTAGCAATTCTTAATGGTGACTTCATTCAAGGCGCAGTAGTCTGTGACCAGGCGTAAGGTACTGTCCTTTTTGGCCACAAAGAATACGGCGGCCCCAAAGGGAGACTGTGAGGGGCGGATAAGTCCTTTTTCCAGTGCCTCCTTGAGATAGGCGCACAGGGAGTTGTCCTTGTTTGGGGTCATACTGTAAATGGGGCGTGCCTTGGGTACGGCCCCCTTGAGTTGGATAGAGTGTTGGATGTGTTTCTAAGGGGGTAGCCCGGGTAACGCCTCCTTGAAGATTTCTGGATGACAGGCCACAATGTTGCAATCTTGCGGTGTGGAGGTGTCCTGGTGATCCTTGAAGTGTATGATTTCATACTGGCAGGAGTCCCAGTCAATTGCTTTCAGGTTTTCCTTCTCGTCCAAAGTCTCCATGATGCATACAAAGACATGGTCTTGTAGGAGTTGGTCTACAGAGTCTGGGTAGATTTGGTGGTTGACACCTTTGCGCTTGATGGTCAGCACTGAGGTTGCCCAGTCCATGTGAGGGTTGTTTCTCCATAACCAGTCTAGCCCCAGTACAATGTCAAACTTAGGGAAGTCAATGACGGGACCTTGGATGGTGGAATGGAGGTTCTCAAGCATGACAGAGGAGGGAGCAGTTTCTTTTGTCACGGCAATGTGATGTTCATCAGCCAGGACCATGTTTTTAATCCGCAAAGGATTAGTGGCCAGCTTGAATTTATTCACAAAGCTGCTGTTGACTAAAGTTTGATCTGCGCCTGAGTCCAAGAGTGCTGAGCCTGTGTAACTGCAAAAGCGGAAATGGTAAGACATCAATTTATTGGGATGTCTGGCAATGGTTGTTGTGTTCTGAGGTGTGGCACAGACACACAATGGGGAATCCTAACCTTAGGATTGGGTTTGTACTAAGTCTCGGTTAGATGACAGGGAAGGCAATAGTGTTTACCTTGCGGCCCTGGATGAATAATCTCTACTAGGCGTGGCTAGAGAGAGGCGCGGAAGTACAGAAGACACAAAGATAAAAATGTGAATAGAACTTAATTTTTATTGGTGAATGTTAAATGTAATATATAGTGGTTAGGAACACCACAAAACACTACTAGGACGGTAGGATCACTTGCCACAAGCATGAGTGGGGCAAGTGAGTTGCTGCAGAGTCAGGAAACCAAACAATCATATTTCCTGAAGCGGAAGCCAGTTCATTTTGAGAGTCAAAAGCAAAAGCGAGAGATTTGTCCTCAAAATGGCCCAACAAAGGCAAAATCAAAACATGGTGAATGCCGTTATTCACAACATTGCCCCCCTCTAGATTGGCCTTTGGGGGGGGTGATACTTGCGGAGGAACTTGGCGTGTACATGGGAAAAAGGGTGACCACTGGAGAGGAGCTTTACAGTGTACTCAGACCCTCGCTTGAAAGTCACCTCTAAAGGACCAATCCATAGGGAGTCTAGTTTGTGCGCGTGCCCACCCACACAGTGTTGATAGTATAGGACATGATCACCAACAGTAAACTCAGGCAATGGGGAGTGCCCAGCGTTGTCAGGAGAGAGCTCAAGCGTCTTAGTCTTATAGGCAGAAGTGTAGGCAGTGGCCTGTATATCAATGATGCGGTTGACTAAGTCTTTGATGTGGTCGTCAGGGTTCATGGCCTTATCAGAGGAGAGTAGGGGAACCCCCAAGAGTGACAGAGTGGTGGCTTCACGCCCATACAACATGGAAAAGGGAGAGTACCATGTGATCTGATGCTTGCTCAGACAATAGGCAAAGAGGGCAGCAGGTAAGTATAGATCCCAATTGGCAGTGTCAGAGTAGGTGAGTTTCCTCATGATAGAAACCAGTGTCAAGTTGGCACGCTCAACTGCCCCATTAGTAGAAGGATTATAGGGGGCAGAGAAAGACTGGTGAGTTCCTAGAGCTTCAACAACAGAGGTTACAAGTTTGGTATTGAAGTTGGTCCCATTGTCTGATAACAGCACTTGAGGACAGCCATGGCGGTAGAAAACATCCTGCAGCAGGAAGGCAGTGGTAGTCTTAGCAGTGATGTCTTTAGTAGGGCAAGCTTCTACCCACTTGCTGAAGTGGTCCACGGCAATCAGGATAAAGCGGCATCTGGAGTATGAGCGGGGGAGAGGACCTACAGCATCAATGCTGACAGTATGAAATTTGTGTTGAGGGGGAACCAATTTAAACTCGTGAGAAGCAGCTTGGGGCCTCTGGAGTTGGCATTCATGGCAACTAGCTATGACATCTGGGATCAAAAGGCAAAGATTCTCCCAGAAGTAATTCTTCTGAAGCCAGTCAAAGGTCTTGGCAATGCCTCCATGGCCAGTTTCTTTATGAGCTTGTGACACCAAGGAGAGGCAAAGACTGGGGCACACATATGGCAGGTATTGACCCCACACCTTCTTGAAGAGTTGGTTGTTGTGTATGAGGGTATCTTCAGACAATTTGGACAAGGTAAGTTGAACCTCTTCTGTCTCACTTTCCCAGGAAGAAGGGTAGCCAATTAGCTTGTACAGGCGGTCTGCTTCAGTAGGATGTAGGGCAAGGATGGGCATTTGGGATAGCCTATCAGCGTTCTGATGTTGAATCCTGGGGCAATGGAGCACAGTAAAGTCATAACCTTGCAGGCAGAGAGCCCATCTGGCTAAGCGTCCTTCAGGCTCCTTAAGTTGTTGTAACCATTTGAGCGAAGCGTGGTCAGTGACAACAGTGAAATGGGTATCATACACATAGTGGCGGAATTGTTTGACTGCATGCAGCACAGCAAGGCATTCCTTCTCTGTAACGCTAAAATTCTTTTCATGCTTATTTAGCACACGGGAAGTATAGGCTACAGGGTGTTCCACACCTTCATTGTTGAGCTGAGCCAAGATAGCCCCAATAGCAAGGTCACTAGCATCAGTGTATAAGATGAATTCCTTATCATAATTGGGGTACACTAAAATGGGTGCTTCTTTGAGTTTCTGCTTTAGAGTCTCAAAGGCTTGCTGTTGGCTGGCGGTCCATTTGAAAGGGACATTGCGCAATAGTTGGACCAGGGGTTTGCTAGTATCAGTAAAATCAGGAATGAATTGCCTATAGTAACCCATCATGCCCAGAAAGACTTGTACTTCTTGTAGGTTGGTGGGCGGAAGCATTTTATTGATGGCTTCAACCTTCTTGGTCATTGGACAAATTCCCGTTTGGGTTACTTCATGGCCCAGGAATTTGAGGCGCTCTTTGAAGAAAGCACACTTAGAAGGCTTTAATTTGAGGCCAGCTTCTTAGATCTTTATGAACACCTCTTTAAGATGGAGTAGGTGATCTGTGAAAGTTGCGCTGAAGACTGTTATATTGTCTAGGTAGACTAAGACACATGACAACTTCAGGTCACGCAGGATGGAGTCCATGGCCCTCTGGAAAGTTGCCGGGGCATTACAGAGCCCTTGCAGCATACAAGTAGGCTCAAAAAATCCTTCTGAGGTGATGAGTGCAGCCTTCTGACGGTCTTCAGGAGAGAGGTCAACTTACCAGTAGCCAGACGCCAAATCCATTGCAGAGAAAAACTTAGAACCTCCAAGGCGTCAAAGGGCGTCATTGATGCGGGGTAAGAGATAGGAATCTTTCTTGGTTAGAGAATTCAGTTGGCAATAGTCCATCACAATACAATGACCCCCGTCCTTCTTCTTTAAGATGAGTAGTGGGAAAGCCCAGGGACTCTGAGAGGGAGCTAGCAGTCCAGCGTCCAGCAGTTGTTTGAGCTCCTTAGAAACCTGTGCATCTTCCACTTGGCTGCGGCGGTATGGCTTGGCACAAAAGGGAGGGGCATCTCCTGTGTCAATCTGATGTATCACACCTTTGACTAGTCCATAATCAGTACTATCTTTAGCAAAGATTTCTGAGAACTGGTCTAGTAAATCAAACACCTCTTTCTGTTGGACCGGGGACAACTGAGGGAAGTCTTGGGCAGTGAACAGAGATAGGACTTGAGGCTCGTCTTTGGGTAGATTAAAGTCTTTAAAAGTTCCAAAGGGGTGAAAGACAAGACGTCAGGAGCATTTAACAACTTTCTGTAACCAAAAACCTGTCCTCAAGATACTGTCATAGGAAGTGCAGTAAGGTTGGCAACTAGTAATTGTTCAGGATTCTTGTGGGAAATGTCTAGAATTCCAGGACAAAGGTAAGGCTCATTACGCCCAAGCAAAGGAGGGGAGTACAGCTCTAAGAAAGTCTTTTCAGGTAGTTCATATGATATCTGGGAGTCTAGGATAGCCTGAGAGCCTGGGGGGATGGTGATAGCAGACGTGGCCATGAGAGGGATTCCCTCAGTGGCAGGACAAGCCATGGGAGGACATTTCATGTTGGAGGAATGGGTTTGGTATTTCAGGGTGAAAACTCCAGTGGGGTACTCCAGAGTACATGTCTTCAACTGTTTACCAGGAACTTTGATGGGCTCCTCAAAGATCAGAGGGACTTTGTACCCTAGGATAGAAAGATAACCATCCTTTAGGTTGATGATCCCATTATATTCCTGAAGAAACTGGGTACCAACCAAAAGGTCATAGCTCTCATTTTCTAGAACAACAGCCGGCACAGCCAACAGGAGTTTACCAAATCACATTGGTAAGGCAGAGTACGCACCAATGGCGCAAGTCATGGAGAGACCAGCGGTGCCATAGGATTGATGGTAGTTGAGATCAGGGGCCAGCTTAAGTTTCTTCATCAGTTTAGAAGAAACAACATTGACAGGAGAACCGGTGTCCAGGACGGCTTTGATCTTGATCTTTTGGATAGATATCTCTACTCGGGTGGTGGTGCGTCCAAAGGGTGGCAGAACAGCCAAGATATCTTGTGCCTCAGCTAGTTTCTTGTCCCATTTCTCAATCATGCATTGTAGTCCCAGAAACTCCTTATATACAGTTTGGAGAGGGAGTGAGACAGATACATTCTTGAAAACGGCGTCTGTGACTTCAGCGGCTTCCTCTGATGATTTCACTAATACAGGGGACCATTTTGCCTGAGTAAGATAGGGGCAGGAGACAACTGCTTTGGCCTCAGATGAGGGCTTAGTGGTAGTTGTAATCTTCCCAGATTGTAGTTTGTAGGGAACAGTAATAGTCTCAGGGACAGCAAGAACGGAATACCTGTATGCATCATGGTCTTTAACATCAGATTCATCCACATCAGAATTGTCAGAAATGTCATGGAACAGGAGGAGGATAGGAGGTGCTTCATCATCAGCAGGTTCAGAGTCAGTAGCAGGTGGAGGTGTAGGAGGAGACTGGGAAGAATTGTCAACCAAGAGCGTCTCCGCCTCTAGATTGACTGTTCTTTTCCCGACTGATCCTTGGGATCAGCTCCTTCAACCTGCGGATTGGTGCAGACGCGAGAGTGGTGGCCTATCTGACCACAGTTGTGGCAACCCTGACGTTGAGGCAGATTTTGGGAGTTCATAGTGAGGATACAAGGGCCACAAGAAGAGGAGCCAGAGTTGGAAGCGGCACAACTTTCCCAAACAACTGCCCCAGAATGGGTAAGATGCATATCTTGGAGCAGTGTCTTTATACTTTTCATGGAGGACAGCATAGACTTGTGGGCCTTAAAATGGAGGCATATGGGTTGATTCACCTTGAGGGCCTGGGCGCAGGCCATATATGCTTCATGCGCCGTCAATTGTCTGCTTGTTATTAACTGTTGTCCCTCCATGTAAAATCTGTTGGCAAATTCAGCTAATGTCTCTTTGGGCTTTAAGGATGTGTGCATGAAAGCATCCTTTTTCACCTCCAGGCTAAGATCACCACCAAAATTGTCAATCAGGAGCTGTTTCATGTCCTCCCAGGTCTCAATGGAGGGCAGCTCTGGTACAACTACCTCTTGACAGGTTGGGTGTAGGCAAGTCAGAATATGTTATTTCTTAACTTCATCTGATGCTTGTCTCATAGCAGTCTTGTAAATAGTTAAGAAGGCTGAAATAGTCAAGGTTTTAGGATCAAAAACTTTCTTAAAAGTAGGCTTGAAGTGTGCCTCAGGGTTTGGACCACCATTGTTGCTATTGAGTACATTTATGCGCAAGGAGAACTCAGCTTCAGATTTGGAGGGGGTTGTCTAGCCCACAGTTGTTGAACACTTTCTTTAAGGGTTGTCAGAGTCTTGGTGGTTCTGGCACCCGTAGTGTTGGCTAGAGGGGTCTGTTGTTCAGTAACATCTAGGCGTTGTCCTTGGGTAGTGAAAACCGTGGAGAGTTCAGCCAGTTGCAAAGTAAGGGATGGCCCCACTGATAGGCAAGGGGAAAATATGTCGTTTACCAAATCTATCAGCTCACTCATCTCCTGTACGTCTCTGTCCAACTCAGTCTGGTCTTGTTTCAAATGGACCACCTCATTAGCTAGAGCAATCAACTCCCTAGCGCAGTGGATTTGAGGAGCCCCCGCCAAACCAGGACAACATCCATCTTCCTTGTTAACCTCACGTGGACTAGCAGCAGCCGTCACTACCTCACGTAAAGCAGCAACTTCCTGCTGTAGTTCAGCAACCTGAGCAGTCAGCGCAAGAACCTGGGGATCAGGTTGAGGCATTTCAGTAGGACATCCTTGACTACGAGTGGAAGCACGTAATTCCTGGATGGCTTCCCAGATTCTCTGTCTCTGTCCACCAGATCATCAGCAGGAGGAGAAGGCAGAGCATTAGGTTTGGGAGAGGGCAGCTCATTCACCTGACTCTGAAGTTTGGCAATAGCAGTGGCAGTGGTAGCTCTCTCTTGATCAAATTCCACACTGAGCTTACTTAGACCTTGGGCTGCCAGGTCAGCCACCTGTTGCAATTGCTCAAAGGAATAGACACTGAATGCATTGAGCTGTTGCACTAGGCGCTCAAAATTGGAGATAAGCGTTTAGGGTGGAGTCTACTTGAGTGCGCCAGGGTTGTTCTAACTGGTGAAACTCATGTAGTTGCTCCCTAACGTACTCAGGGATGGACAGGCATATTTGCTCAATGGAATTGACTAAACGTGTTTGAGAGGTGACCAAATCATTTTGATTGTCAGATATCAGGGAGAACAGGGAATGAACCCATTGTTGGCAGGCGGCAAACTGGTCCCAATGATGGGTAACAGCTGCTTGTAGAGACAAGATTTCTTGAACGTAGAGTCCTAACACCATCTGGTGGTGGGCCAAGGCGGGCTGTACAAAGGATGACAGCAGATGATCAGCAGAGCCAGCCGCTGGGAGGAGATGTTGTGAAAACTGAGGGGCCACAATCAACTCATAGTATTTGGCACGGCTAAACTGTAACTGAAGGCGAGGGATGGCCCCGTCCCGAGCTATCCCAAGGGCTACTGCCATGACTTTTTCTAAGTCAGGGGTACCCATAGGGTAAGCAACTAAGTGGGGACCATTCCCAAGGTTCAGTACAGTAGGGACAATAGGCGGGTTGGCAATGACTTCCTCAATAGGAGGACTGGTAATTTAAGGTGAAGTTGGCTCTTGTATAGGAGGAGGCAAGGAACCTTCAAATGTAGATGCAAAAGGGATAACTGAGGGGCTTACAGCCCCTGTAGTGAGCACAATTTTTATTGTGTTCTGAGGTGTGGTACAGACACACAATGGGAAATCCTAACCTTAGGATTGGATTCATACTAAGTCTCAGTTAGATGACAGGGAAGGCAATAGTGTTTACCTTGCGGCCCTGGATGAATAATCTCTACTAGGCGTGGCTAGAGAGAGGCGCAGAAGTACAGAAGACACAAAGATAAAAATGTGAATAGAACTTAATTTTTATTGGTAAATGTGAAATGGAATATATAGTGGTTAGGAATACCACAAAACACTACCAGGACGGTAGGATCACTTGCCACAAGCATGAGTGGGGCAAGTGAGTTGCGCAGAGTCAGAAAACCAAACAATCATATTTCCTGAAGCAGAAGCCAGTTCATTTCAAGAGTCAAAAGCAAAAGAGAGAGATTTGTCCTCAAAATGGCCCAACAAAGGCGAAATTGAAACATGGTGAATGCCGTTATTCACGACAATGGTGTACAGTACCGGGTCTTCTTAGGGCACTTGGATCATTGGACATTGGTCCACGTCCTCGGGTTGGTATTCATTGTTGGGCAAGTCAGGAGTTGCGTGGGGAGAGCTTGGCTTGCTTAGTGCTCTCCCCGGGCTTTTCCCTCATCTTGGTTGCCTTGGGTGGTGGTGACACAGAAATGGGTACAATTTGATTGGCTGTTGTTCCCATTCCCATTCAAACCTGTGGCCTTGTGGTTGTTGTTGTTGCCGTTGCCTCCAGGAGGTGGTTGAGAGGAGCGCCCGCTTGAATGTGAGTCCTTGGGTCTCTCTTGTTTCCCAGTCTGTGCCTTGTGTAGAGCGTTGGATGTTTGTTCCACTTTTTCTGCTTCACAGTACAGGCTTTGTAGGTTGGTAACCTGGTCCAGGTTCACATGTCTCATTATGTGCAATTTGAGAGCATTGTAGTACATGAGGTGTGTGGCTGGGGTGTCAAAAATCATGTTGGATGGGGAACAAAGACAGAGTTCCTTGTAGGCGCGGGTGAGTTCCTTCATGGTGCCTGTCTGGGTTAGATTCTTTACTTGGCGTATGATCATGAGTGCCGTATCCTTAAGTACAAATCTTGCCAAGAAGTCCTGTTTGAAAGTGTCCCAGTTCTTGTCAGTGTGCTCTTTGTGCCACTTGTCACATCAGGTTCCAGTGTCATGGGTCAGACAAATGGAAATCTCCGCAATCCAAAGTTGCTGTGGGCATTCCATCTGAGCCAGCTTGCTTTGGGCAAACTGGATCCATGCGGCAGCATTGTTGTTGTTGGCCCCTGCAAAGGGCTCCAAGGCGGCACTGCAAAGTCTTTGTGCAACATAGGCGGGCATGGTGGTTTTGTTGGCTGGTTGTGGCATTGAGGAAGGCGCCTGGAAGAACCCTAGGGCGGACAGGGTGTTGAAGGCGGGTAGCGGGATCACTGTGTTTTGGTAGAGAACAAAGCCATCAGGTATCTTGGTACCAGGAGTATACAGCGTCCAGTTAGGCAGGAGGCCAGACATAATTTTGTTGAGGATTTGTTGGCCGCAGCGTGTGCGGGCAACAGGCAGATTTTTCAAAATAAGGTAGGATGGAAAACCTACCTGTGCTACCAATGTTGTAACTGTGCTGTTTTAGCAGAGTTACAAGGGGGAAAATATTTAGAAGATAGATAATAATCTTTATTGTGAGATAGTGATTATATAGCTATTGTGAATCAATGGATAGCAGGAACATGATTGGTGATCACACGGCTGGATGGAAGAGGGGGTGGCTTGATCCTGTTAATTTTTCAAGCGCCAAATTGAGGTATCCACCGTGAAGGATCATCATTTGTTCATGTTGATGGATTTGGTAATCCAAGTTGACTTCCTAGTCTGGCTTCAAGTGACCAGGTAATCAGATTGCAGGTCACAAACCCGCTTGGTTGGAACCTTGCTGGCAGGTTGAGCCTGCGGTTTTGACAAGGGGAAGTCCTTGCACAAGAACACAAAGGTCTGTTCAAACCTGTCAAGTACACCAGCAAGTTGTTCAGTGGCCCAGAGCTATGTTATAGCATCTATGATAAATAGGTGTTAGCAGTAATTAGAGCACTTTACAAATTTAAGTACTACATACTAGGAAACCACATTACCTTGTATACAGACAACATGGTGTTGTCCTTCATCCTGAGCAAGGAACAAGAGAACAGTAGACACATGCACTGGGTTATGGAGATTTCTGAGTATCTTATGGATATAAAACACATACCTGGGAAGAAGAACATTGTTGCTGATGGTCTCTCAAGGCAAGGAGTCCACGAGTCATACCTGATGGAAACATTAGTAAAAAGTTATGAACCTAAACTATATACAGTATACTGTATGCTTACCACAGGGGAAATGAATGCGGAATTACCTGTGCTCAAGGAGAGCAGATACTATGTGATCCTGTAATACCCAGATACGTTAGGTACTACTTGCAGCAAGTATGTCAGGAGTTTGGCAAATTGGAAACCAGTCAGGGCGGTGATGATTGGGTATATGGTCATCAACCAACGGAAGACCTAGGCATGGACATTGTATCTTCCAAAGCTCCTGGCAAAGTAGGTTAACACATAGTACATGGAGGTGTACACCACAATGGACAACATGGAATGCAGGGACACCAGGGGAGGTCAGGAACCAGAGTAGGAGGAGTTGAGTTGTCCAGGGCCATAGTGAGAATCATGACCTAGCCCTTCTGGTGAGGGGCCAAAGAACTCTGGTCCTTGTTGGTAGCCTTAAATCCCAAGGCAAGCTGTAAGCACAGCTGTAAAGATGAGATGGTTCATCTTCCTTGGATTGGAGGTGATTGGCCGGGGCAAACTAATTAAAGTAGACTTAAAGATGTAAGTAAGATTAGCTTTATTGAGGGTATCAAACTCAATAATAGCACAAGCTATTACTGAGGAGGAATCCCTTATTTATATTGCTCTCCCTTGTGCAAAAAATTGCAATTGGAAGTGAAAGCAGGGGATGGGGATCCCAAAAGCTTGGAATGTAGAAATGGTAGTTGGGGCTTGGGAAGATGGCCAAACTCCTGTTCTTCTGCTATATGTGGCTGGTTTAAAAGTTCTTGAGGTGAACTAATAATTTCATGTTGCCCTGGTGCTAGGTGAGAGATGTGAGTCAAATTCCTTTCAAGATCTATTTTGGTTTTAAGAACATTCTTTTGGTTGGAGTTTGACCCTGCCCATGAGGTCTGTGAATTAGCATCCAATTGGTTGGTGGCAAACTTATTTTTAAAACCTGAATCATTATTCTCTTCTTCTGGAGGTGGAATTTTGGTTTCAGAATTTTTGCTTGTATTCAGGGATTTTTTTGATTGGCTGTACTTCATGAGGGTTTCTGATTGGTTGCAGGGTGAGCCCTGGGACCCAGGTGGGTGGCTGGCAGCCAACTGGGACCCGGGGAGCAAGCAGGTGGGCTGGCAGCTGGGAGGCTGGCAGAGGGTGCTGGCAGGCGCCTGCCCAGATGATAAATTATTCTGGTGGCTGTTAAATTCTGTTTCTTCTTTTATTTAATTTTTATTTTCCCCAAATAAAGGGAAAATCCTCATTAAATTTTGCCTGTTTAACTGGAAATACTCCTATTCTTTTCCAACATTGCCCTTCAGTCAGAATTTTATTCATGTCAGGAATATTCCTGACAGAACCTAGGAGAAGCCCTGTACAGAAGCATGCACGGTTGCATTGTTAAGGTCCCCAAGAAAGAAGAACACCAGCTGATACTTTGAAAAGTCCACAAAGGAACAGGACACTATGGAATCCTTACCACAGCAGAAAATTTACGCGAGAAGTATTGGTGGCCCAACTACTTCAAAGACATCAGAAAATATGTCAAGAGCTGTCACCTGTGCCAGATCTTTGAAAAGAAGCATCCAGTAGCCAAGCCTATCAACCCAATCACAGTGATCAGATAATTTGAAATGTGGGGCATTGACTACATTGTACCTATAACAGAGAGTGTTAGTGAAAACAAATATATAATAGTTGCGACAGAGTACTTTACCAAATGGCCCATAGCCAGAGCATCTCAGGAGCACAACACAGAGACCACGGCCAAGTTCCTGTATGAAGTGATCTTTACCATATACAGACCTCCTACAGTCTTGCTGATTGACCAAGGAAATCACTTTCAAAACAAGCTGGTAGACAAATTTTGCAAGATGGTTAGTACCAAACATAAACTTACCACTGCCTACAACCTGCAATGCAATGGATTGACTGAAAGTTTCAATCAACCCTTGATCCAGAGCTTGGAAAAAATCACAACATAAGACACCACACATTGGGATGTCTACTTACCCGCGGCGTTATGGAACTACTGCTCTCTAGTTCAAGCAACAACAAAGTTTAAGCCATATGAACTCTTATACGGTGTTCCTATCAAAAGCTTAGACATTAATAATATAAGCTCCAACACATTTACCATGTCAGAAGCCCACAATTGAGCAAAGTTTCAAGTTTTAGAGGCAGCTAAAAAGCTGAGAGCAAAAGCGCACGCGGCGCCAACAATTGATCAAATACCCATTGGAACGAAGTCCTAGTTTTCAAGAATTTGGTATCACAATCTCTTAGTAAAAAGTTCCTTCCAAAGTGGTCTGGGCTGTACAAGGTGATTGGCCACACCACATCCAACAATTACCACTTGGTTGATCAAGAAGGTCAGCCACTTGATTTTGTCATCAATGGCAATCAGATGAAGGTATTTCACCAAGCCAATGAATGAAGGGGAAAAGTGTGACATAACTGTCAATTAACTGGATTTCAGTTAATTGAATCCCCCAAATCCCCAATTTTTGGTTATGCACCAGCCTCATGGCTAACCCCCCTCAACTTCCCTAAACCCCCATATTATGTCAGTTGACAAATAATATACATTTGGTCAAATTATTCAATATTCAATTACAAGTAAATTCATAAATCCTATAAACTGTTTTTTAATCAATTTATGTGAAATCCAAGATTCTCTTTGAATTTCACATCCAGACATCAACACAAGGAAGAACATTACCTCTGTCTTTTGAACCTTACACAAATTTTAAAAGAGCACATTTGCTGTGTAATCTTACACTGAGCCACTAATTTAAAGCTTAAGTAGTTAAATATAAATTTATTAAGTCTGAGTGACCTATATCTTCATTTCTAAATAATTTAAGTCACACTCCACCAAATTCAACCTTCATGCTTTCAAAGTACGTGTATATAAGGATGAGCCAAATCAAGCTTTTGACTTGACTATCAACTTTAAATTTAAATAATATGTAAATTTTGATTTATTTAATCTCATAAGCTTGAGTGCACTTGAGCTGACATAATAGATAGACAGACTTGCTTATATATCAATAGTTTGAAAATATGACAACATTAGAATAAAGTTAATATGCAACCTCTATGTGTGAACCTGAATGGGTAAGTCTTGCATCCAATTATAAATCCTTTTGATTTAAACCTTCAAGCTCTCACTCAAGTCTAATGAGTTTAGCCGCTTCAACCAGTCTCTTATAAGCTTGATAGGCTTCTTATTTCACCGCATGAAGTATAAAACTTCAAATATTTGACTCAAACAGAGGAAGGTGAAACACCAACAGAAGGAGATAGCACCTGCCCCATAGAATCTCTCTGTAGCCAACCAAATTGAACAAGAATAATAAATATCAGAGATGGACTGTTGTGATGGTGCCATCAGTTTCTGACTTATTTACATGCAAATGCAAATAAGCAGCTCTGTTAAAGCCCAAACTTCACCCCTTTCCTGCCATGCAGATATGGCATATTTCTCAATTAGCCCATTTTACTATATAAGCCAAGTCTTATCAAATATTCAATTATCAATAAATCATTTCCTCAAAACTACTCTTTCAAGTGCTTTGCTAGCTAAACCAAATTACCAGAATTATTTCTCTTGGTTTACACTGTTTATTAAAATTGAAAGGATAGGGAATTTCAAACAAGTTGTAAACATTTTCAAGACCTTTTTGTTGGTTGTGAACCTTCCATCCCCATACCAAACTTGAATCTAGCATACCAGCAAATGCTAAATGATGGCTTTTAGCCTTGGACTCTGAAGTGGGCCAAAAAGTTGGAGCCCTAATCAAAGTTTTGGGAACCAATCCTGGCAACATCTTTTTAAGAAACTATCTTAAAATATAGACTATCCTGCTATAAAAATATATACCAAAACTCAATCAGGTAAAGCTGCCTCAATCAATCCTATAACTTGTTAGTAAGATTTAAATGCTAGGTCTACACTAGGGCTGCAGCAGATCTAAAATGGTGGCTGCTTTATAAAAACAGCCAACCATTTAAGATCTGGAAACAATTGCATAAATCACCTTGGCTACAATTTTTTCCAGAATTGTAGCTGTACACATCCACAGGAGGATATTTCTGGGACTTTTTTAAGAATAAATAATATAAAGAATTTCTTTCAAATTTTAAAATAAAAATAAAAATTCAAAATCTTTCTTTATGTTAAAAATATTAAAATATATGTATAGTTTGACTTTTCCAGGAAAAAGAAAGCCATCTGCACCAATTTTTTCCTATAAATTTTGGATTCCCCTGACATGAGGGGATCCAAAAAACAAAAAATAGCGGGCAGCTTGGATGCGCTGGTTACAGAATTTGCCAGAACTGTCACATTTTAATATGCCACAGCCCTAGTCTACACCTATTTATCAGCTTTACATACTGCAGATGGCGTACTGATCAAACATCAGATCCACATATCCTCCCAGCTACTGATAGTCTTGGCCAACTCCACTTCTAGGAACAAGAGCTTTTTCCCTGCCAAGCCCTGAGACTTCAGACAGCAAATTTTAGTCCCAGAAGCTTTAATTGTACCATTTCAATTAGGAAAATGGCTGATTATAAAGGAGAGCTTCTGGGCCCTAGTGGTACAGTGACCACTGTATTGTAACTTTCCTGTAAGCTGCAGTTATCAATAAGAAAGGAAAGCAAAATTTGTTTATGATGTAATTTATTGAAGAAGAGAAAAGGGTTTTATACACTGCAATGGGCCACCAGGGAGTTGTGTTTGGAAAGGGGTTTTCTAAGGTTGATCTTCAATAACATGTACCTAATCTTATTTGAAAATTATAGGTGGATTGCTGGCTGTGGTCATTGATGAAATTACAACTAAGTGGTGTGCATGAGTAGTTGCCTAAATTAGGTGACAGGTCAAGTTGAGTCAGGAGTAGAATGGCTATCCAATCTGTTAAGGATTTGGCTCTTCATAACACCTGTTAATCAAAATTAAAGGCTGAGCCCAAGTAGTGTTGTAACTGTGCTGTTTTAGCAGAGTTACAAGGGGAAAAATATTTAGAAACAAGATAATATTCTTTATTGAGAGATAGTGATTATATAGTCATTGTGAATCAAGGATAACAGTAACATGATTGTGTTGATCACACGGTTGGATAATGAAGGGGGTGGCTTGATCCTGGTAATGAGCCAAGCGCCAAAACAAGGTATCCACCATAAGGAATCATCATTGTTCATGTTGTAGGGTTTGGAAATTGGAGTTGACTTCCTAGTCTGGCTCTGAGTGACAGGATAGTCAGATTGCAGGTCACAAACCTGCTTACTTGGAACCTTGCTGGCGGTTTGAGCCTGCTGTTTTGACACCCCCCAACTGAAGGTCAGCCTCCTCTGGGGGCAGGTTGTCAGGGAGGTTGTCAGGAGCCCGGGCGTCATACTGGACTAACTGTTGTTCTGTGGCAGGTAGGACAGTCTCACACTGTCTCTGTCTTGCCTTGCAGGGTCTCATGCAATTATGGCGGAGGACCTTGTCTTATTTACATTTCCTGAGTCCTTGCACAAGGTAAGTGTTGTTTTTGTTTACCTTTAAGATGATTACTGAGCCTACTTTCTCAGGTTGTAGTTTACTTTTGTCAATGTTCATGACCCAAACTTTGTCACCGCCTCATGTCTGTTTTAGATGGGGACAAATGTCTTTTGTAGACACTTGTTTTCTCTCTCTGCTTGATTACCATTGGCCTCTATGACCTGGGGATCTGAGCAAGGGGGAACCTTGCTTTGAATTTCCAGCTTGAGTCCTGATAATGCTTGGATGATATTGGGCTGTGTGCCATATACCAACTTGAAAGGGCTTTTCCCAGTGAATCTGTTCACACAAGTCTGGCATACAAGTAGTGCAGTCAGTAGCTGCTTATACCAGTCCTCAGGTCTCCTGGCAGTGAGCTTAGCCAAGGCTTTCACAAGGCTGCCATTTAGCTGTTCCATATGTACATTGGCCTGAGGGTGGTAAGATGTTGTCACAGTGTGCTTGACCCCTTTATTAGTGAGGTATACATTGGTATCTTCAGAGGTCAATTCTTTGCCTCCATTGGTTATCAGGAGTTCTGGCTTTCCAAACTTGCTGATGATTTCTTTCCTATGAATTGCTGTACGGCATTACCAGTATGTGTTTTTACTGCTTGAGCTACTGGCCATTGTGTGCCAAAGTCTATTGCAGTAATGATATAATTCTTTTTGTTATGCTTTCCTGGCATGGGGCCTATGATGTCTAGGGCCCACACCTTGAAGAGTAGTTGTGTGCAAATAGGTAGTACTGACTTGGGTGGGGTTTTACTTCTTGCAAATTTCTCACATACTTTGCATTGTTCTAAGACTTCCTGAACGTCTTGGTACAGGGTTGGCCACCATGATTTGTTTTTAAGGAATTTGTAGAGGTTGTGACTTTTTGTGTGCCCTAGGTCTCTATGGTAACATAGGATGGTGTCAACTTGCTGATGTGTGGGGACATAAGGGAAGGTGGTTCTGTCAGAAATTTTTCAATGTAAGGTTCCATACACGTCTGCAAATAAGTGCTTGTTCTTGATGACTGTTTCCTTTGTTATGTCTGTGGTGCCAGGGGGAATTCTTTGTCCTTTGTCCAAAGTACCAAGAGGGACCATTATGGGTCAAGCCCATTTTCTCCTCTTGTGGCTTGGACGTACAGGCGCAAAAGTGCGTCTGCCATGACAAGCTCTGGATCAGGCTTGTATTGTATGAATATATTGAATCTCTCCAAGAGCTCCATCCAGCGGGCTTGGCGGCAATACAGATTTGCTTGGGTTTTGAAATATATGAGCAACTTGTGGTCGGTTAATGCTATGAATTCTTCCTGTTGCTCTAGATAACAACGCCATTTGACTAGGCAGTGTACAATGGCCAACAACTCTTTATTGTGGATAGGGTATCAACACTTGCTGTCTGTCAGTTTTTGTGATTTGTAGGCTACAGGCAGGAAGTAACCATCATTGTTTTTGATTTTTAGTACTCCCCCAATGGATGCTTCTGAGGCGTTGGTTTCTATTTGGTACTCCCTATCACGTTTGGGGTATTGAAGGATAGGTGCTGTTGTGAGCTTCTCCTTGAGGCGTCTAAAGCAGAGGTCACATTGGGGGGTCCATACAAACTTGGATTTGGCGCCAGTTATGGCAGATAGGGGTGCATTCAAGACACCAAGGTCAGGTATGAAGCGGTGTACATAGGCCACCATTCCTAGGAACGTGCGGAGTTCCAACTTGTCCTTGGGTGGTGGCATTTTGCAGATGGCCTGTATCTTCTGACTGTCGGGCTTGATGCTGTCTTTTTAGACTATGTGCCCTAGGAAAGGCAGTTGCTTGAGGAAGAACTGGCATTTGGAGGGTTTAGCTAGCAGCTTGTATTATTCCAGGGTGGCAAAGACTGCCTCCAGGTCCTTGCAGTGCTGCTCTACCAAGGGGCTATAGACAATAATGTTGTCCAGGAAGACTAAGGCGTGCTTGCCTATGTGAGGGGCAAACACCTTGTTCATGAAGGTCATAAAGGTTGAGGGGGCGTTTTTCATACCAAAATTTAGTACTGCACACTTGTATGAGGCATACTTAGTACAGAAGGCCATCTTGGGGATATCTTTCTCTTTGATACAAATCTGATTGTAGCCTGCAGTTAGGTCAATCTTGGAGAAGACTGTGGCGCTGCCCAGGGCATCAAAGAGGTTGTCAATAAGTGGTAGTGGGTAACAATTTTTTATGGTAACTTCATTTAGGGCTTGGTAATCTGCGACTAGGCACAGGGTGCCATTCTTCTTGGCCACAAAGAATACAGCAGCCCCAAAGGGAGATTGTGAGGGACAAATAAGTCTTTTCTCCAAGGCCTCCTTGAGGTAGGCACGTAGGGCGTTGTCTTCATTTGGGGTCAGGAAATAGATGGACCACACTTTGGGTACAGCTCCCTTGAGTTGAATGGAATGTTGGATATGCTTTTCCAGAGGTAACCCAGGTAAAGCCTCCTCAAAGATTTCTGGATGGCGGGCTACAATTATGCAATCCTGAGATTTAGTGGTGTCCTGGTGATCTTTGAAGTGCATGATCTTGTACTGGTAGGAGTCCCAGTCAATTGACTTGATGCTCTCTTTTGTCCAGGGTCTCTGTAATGCACACAAAGGCGTAGTTGCGTAGGAGTTAGTCCACTGAGTCAGGGTAGATCTGGTGGTTGACCCCTTTGCGTTTGATGGTCAATACCAAGGTTGCCCAGTCTACGCAGGGATTGCTCTTTCTCAGCTAATCCAAACCCAGTATAATGTCAAACTTTATAAAGTCAATGTCAGGGCCTTGAATGGTGGAGTGCAGGTTCTCAAGCATGAAAGAGAAGGGGGTGGCTTCCCTTGTCACAGCAATGTGACGTTCATAAGCTAAAACCATGTTTTTAATCTGCAAAGGATTAGTGGCTAGCTTGAACTTGTCCACAAAGCTGCTGTTGACTAGGGTTCAATCCGCGCCCAAGTCCAGAAGTATTGAGACTTTGTAACTGCAAAAGCAGAAAGGGTAAGACATCAGTTTTTTGGGGTGTCTGGCAATGGTGTAAAGAACCAGGTCCTCTGAGGGCACTTGGATCATTAGACACTGGTCCACATCCTTGGGTCAGTATTAATCATTGGGCAAGTCAGGAGTTGTGCAGGGAGAGCTTGGCTTACTTAATGCTCCCCCAGGCTTTTCCCTTGTCTTGGTTGCCTTATGTGGCAGTGATATGGAAATGGGTACAATTTGACTGGCCATTGTTCCTGTTTCCATGTTCATTTGAACCTGAGGGTTTATGGTTTGTGCTGCTGCCGTTGTTCCCAGGGAGTAGTCAACTGGAGCGCCTGGCTGGGTGAGAGTCTTTGGGCCTCTCTTGTTTTCTGGTTTGCGCTTTGTGGAGAGCGTTGGACATTTGTTCTGCTTTCTCCACTTCACAATACAGACTCTGTAGATTGGTCACTTGATCCAGGTTCACGTTTCTCATTACATGCAACTTGAGTGCGTTGTAGTACATGAGGTGTGTGGCTGGGGTGTCAAAAGCCATGTCAGAGGGTGCGCGTAGTTGGAGTTCCTTGTAGGCGCGGGTGAGTTCCTTCACAGTGCCTGTCTGGGTTAAGTTTTTTACTTGACGTATGATCATGAGTGCAGTGTCCTTAAGCATAAATCTTTCCAAGAAGTCTTGTTTGAAGGGATCCCAGTCCTTTTTGGTGTGTTCTTCATGCTACTTGTTGCACCAGGTGCCAGCGTTGTGAGTCAGTTGGATGGAGATTTCTGCAATCCAGAATTGCTGCAGGCATTCCATTTGGGCCAGTTTGCTTTGGGCAGACTGGATTATGCAGCAGCTTTGTTGTTTTTGGCCCTGGCAAAGGATTCCAGGGCAGCGCTTTGAAGTCTTTGGGCTATGTAGGCTGGCATGGTATTTTCATCAGTTGCACAAGGCATGGAGGAGGGAGCCTGGAAGAACCCTTGGGTGGACAGGGCATTGAACGCGGGAAGGGGTATTACCATATTTTGGTAGAGGACAAACCCATCAGGTATCTTGGCGCCAGGTGTGTACGTGTTCAGTCTTCTGGGAGGCCAGACAGGTTTCTATTGAGGATTTGTTGGCCGCAGCAAGTACAGACAACAGGCGGAATTTTGGGAAATAAAGTAGGATGGGAAACCTATCTGTGCTACAAATGCTGTAACTGTGCTCTTTTAGCAGAGTTACAAGGGGAAAAATATTTAGAAACAAGATAATATTCTTTATTGAGAGATAGGTATTATATAGTCATTGTGAATTGTGGATAACAGGAACATGATAGTGTTGATCACATGGTGGGATGGTGAAGGGGGTGGCTTGATCCTGGTAATGAGTCAAGCACTAAAACAAGGTATCCACCATAAGGAATCATCATAGTTCATGTTGTTGGATTTGGAAATTTGAGTTGACTTCCTAGTCTGGCTCCAAGTGACGGGATATTCATATTGCAGGTCACAGACCCGCTTACTCGGAACCTTGATGGTGGGTCAAGACTGTTGTTTCAACAGTAGACTATACATTCATTGTTCCAATCTAAAGAAATATTTTTGATCAGTGATAAGTCAGCCACTCATCAATTCCAAAATTTCTGTAAGTTGATTAATATGTAATATTCTATAGTATTGATAAATATATCTTTTAAAAGCAACCAACTGTCATTAATGACATTTCAATACTTGTATTAAAAACCCAGGAATTGAGCCCCAGCCCTCAGGAAATGCCTTGTATCAACCAGGGTAGATGGGAGCTAGCCAGACTGCCAATTGGACCAAACCCTGGGCCATCAGAGATACCTTGGCCCAACCAGGAGGAACAGGAACCTGTAAGCCTGCCAAGTATCAAGACTGTAAGTTCAAAATCAATATTAGAAACTATGGAATCAAGCACTGACCCTCCAAAGGCAAAGTGAGTCATCCAGGATGGACGGGGACCCACAAACTCATTGATTCACAAACCCAAGATGTTGAATACTCTGAGACCCACCAGCTTCTTAAGGATAATTCCCTAAATGTTCACCAGATTGCTGTCAACCTTGTGCCACCAAAGACCAAGATCTACATAGAAGTTTTTGCATGCCTAAAGAAGGTTAAAACAAGGCCTACTGCTAGCCCCACCAATGATCACTTGCTGCCGCCAGTCTCCAGTCCAGAATGGGTAATTAATTGGCCTGCTCATGTGACATGGTGAGCAACAGCAGCAGAAAAAAGCATTGTCACTTCTGTTCACCAGAGCAAGCACAACCAGGATCTGCCGCCCTCAAAACCCAAAGACAAGATCCATGTCCTGTCAGCAAATTGTCCATGGGCCTGAACCCTGCAAAAATCAAAGAAGTGAAGTCCCATGGTATAAAACCCTGGCAGTATGGTGATGACCACATCATCATTTTTGATAATATAGTTTTATGAACTTTTGGTTCAAACAAATCTTACCTTACCTAGTCTTAGTGATCTTCCATCTTAACTCAAGTCAAGTAGACCATCAGGCAACCACCCCCTCTAGAGACTAATCTGCCAACCTAACTCCAGCACTATACCATCCACCTGGAGGCCCCTTCAGACATGTGCATTTTGCCAAATACCCGCCCAACCCTGTCTACTAAGAGTTTAACTTGGAGAACATACTCATTGCTTACCCCTTGGCAAGGACTAGAGAGACTGAAATTATAGGAAATGAAGGAAAGTGATACAAGAGTCTTCCAAAATTGTTCAAAGACAAGTACAATTATCTGCCTGCCTACTTTTTCTCCATGACTCCACCCTTAGCCATGCAACCCAGCCACCCAATGGAACCCCCCCACTGCTGCAACCACATCCAATCAACTGTTTGAAGTACTCTACATTACTTTGATAGGACTGATGGGCTCCATGGTTCCTAACTCCGGGCCTTGGTATTTACTTGGGAAATCTGTATCCTATTGTTGCAACTGAGTTTCCCTCCTTATCTGACAGCATATCTTACAATACACAGGGGGCAAGCAATGAGCCACCCCTTGATGTATCTAACATCATAAACCAATCTGATGGCAATATCAAATTGGGGGTACTTTCTACTAATTAGGAGCGCTTCCAATTTGACTTGCTGATCCCTGCACAAGTTATTACTTGGCTTCAGACCTTACATCAAACACGCCATTGTGCCACCCCCTGTGGCCTTTTGGCTTTCACCATATGGTATATTAGTCACAATATTCTACAATAAAGTACATCTTATTCTATTCATTCTTGTCCTTTCCATTGGACTTTTGTCTTTCCCAATTAAATACTGAACTCTAATTGGTTCAGTTGTAACAGTGATAGCAGTGGTAGGTTTGCAACCTATATAAGAAAAAAATCCCCCCAAGAAAGGATAGAGTACAGGCTGTATGGCTACTCCCTGCAAAGAAATTTTCCTTCCAATACCCAAGGGTGACATCACCAAAGGGTATGTTATCTACCAGGACCAGCTGGTGCTCACAAGCGCGTACAATTGACTCTGCCTTGGGCAGCGCAACATAAGTGTCACCCTAGCTCAATTGGATCTTTCACAATGCATGTTAAGCCTCCAGCTCAAGTCTTTTGTGGGTGGTGTGAAAGGAGATGACATGGTTAGCTGGCTCTATTTTACAGAAACTTGCCTTTGCATCTGCCAAGTGCCTGAACCCATGTGGGTTGCCACCACATCTGGATGCCTTACAGGGCCTGCTGCAGTGTGGTTTACCAACTGGGCAAGCCAAGAGCCAGATGTTACATGGACAACATTCAGGGACACCATCAAATCCCACTAAAGTGAAACCCTTTCACCCATCATAGTGGGAACTCCCCTCCTGGCTATCAAACAAACAGGATCCATCCCTGAGTACCTTGTGGATTGGCAGCAAGCCCTAGCCGCCGCCCCAGAAGCTGTCACCAACAGGAATACCATGCTGCTCACTCTCATAGTCAATGGGCTCAAACCCCATATTTTCAAGTGGGTTCCTGCGGGGATTTGTACCTCCATCAACAACTGCCATAAGGACATCATGGAGGCCAACAATCAAGCTTCAATGGGGTTCTGCAGATCTAATGATGCACCCCCTCAGTCTTGTCCCTCACCTGGAAGTGCCCACAATCAAGTAGGTTGCTGCCAGTCCCATCAGCAAAAGAATGAGATCAAACACCCCTGTGAGGGGGAACTCTAACTAGCACAAATTGAGGACCAGGAAAAGCCTGGGGGTTGTAGTTACAAGAGGTTCTACAACCCCACTTGATCCCCACTCTCAATCTCTCCTTGCAAAAAAACTCCTGTGATTAAGATATGCATAATGTTGAGACCCTTGATGTATTTCAGGTCCATAGTGACAACTCTGTCCTCCAAGCAAGCCATTCTTTCAATAAAATCACCTGCTTGGCCTACCCTTCTGTTTCTGTGGGAACACCCACAAACTTTTGGTAGAAACTGGAATGGCCACACCATGATCAACCAGGAATTTGCAGATTCTCAACAACTAGATTAAGTGCCTAGTCAATTCAAGGCAGTACAAGTAGCCAACTCCCGCAGAGTGGCAATCACCCATGAGACAGTACCCTTCTATGTGAGAATGGGGAACATCCAGGTTAAGCTCTCTGGGCCAATCATTTCAAGACTCAGCCACAATGTTATTGCTGGCCTTGACTAGCTCTAATACAATCACCCATATGTCAACTGGGATATATCCATAATCACCCTCAACATAAATGAAGTGGGTTTCCAGATTTACCTTATTGAGATGAGCAAATTACTCCACAACACTGTATTTGTCAGACTTATAGAAAAAGATAAATACAGTTTCAAGGGGGGAAACTAGACTTTAATCAGTGCTCAGTCAAAGTCATCTGCTCTGAACCCACTGCAGCCCCTCCCTTGACCACCACATCTCCACCACCACTCCTTGAGGAGTACAAGGACGTCTTCAGTGAAACATTAGATCAGTTTCCTGCTCCCCAAGAAATACCACATGCTGTTCAATTGCAAGGTTCACTGCCTAAGGCACATCCCCTCTATTACTTGACGCCCAAGGAAGACAAGACTCTCTGTCAAAACCTTGTGGACACGCTTGATAAGGGTTTTATCCACCTCTCCCTCTTGCCATACAGGGCTGGTGTCTTATTTGTAGCTAAGAAAGACAGGCCCCTTTGATTGGTAATCAATTACTACACACTAAAAGAGGTGGCAGTCAAAAAATAGCCTTTACCATTAATTGACAACCTGTTTGACACACTTGCAGATGCAAAAGTCTTCAGTAAGATTGATCTCACCGCAGGGTACAACCAGGTCCGCATTGCACCAGGGGATGAGGTAAAACTGCCTTCTGCACATGCTACGGGCTGTTTGAGTGTTGTGTCATGAACTTTAGAATGAACAAAACTTCCTCCACCTTTTCCATGTTGATGAACAAAGCATTTGAGGATTTAATTGGAAAATGTGTTGTTGTGTATCTTGACAACATTATTGTCTTAAGTCAAGATCAAACCATTCATCTCCAACACCTTTGTGCTGTCCTTGACACCATTTTTAAAAACAATCTGAAGGCCAAACCTTCCAAATGCAAATTCATCAGTTCAGAGCTCTTGTTCCTTGGGCACACCATCTCTGTCAAGGGATAAAGCCCAACCCTGCCAAAATTAAGGCAATTACAAGCATGCCACCCCCCCACCAATGTGGGCCAGGTGCGTACATTCTTAGGCATGGTTGCCTACGTGTGCAAGTTTATTTCCAACTGCAGGGAAATAATTGCACCCCTAACTGAGCTCCTAAACACAAAAAAGCGCTTCCACTGGACCCCCACCAGAGATCAAGCCTTTGAGACGCTGAAGCAAAGACTTACAACTGCACCAGTTTTGCAATTCCCCAATTAGAACTGCCAATACAAACTCAAGACCAATGCCTCTGACAGGGCCATAGGAGGCGTGTTAAGGGTAGAAACTGACAAGGGTGTCTTCCTCCCTATGGCTTTCAAATCCAGGAATCTAACCAACTCAGAGCAATGCTGCCTCATACATGACAAGGAGCTAGCAGCAATTGTGCACTGTGTTGTCATGCCCCAAAGGGCAGGCTGCTTAAGATGATTAAGTTATTTTTCACTTTTTACTTATCTTTTGGGTTATTTATTAATATTCAAAAGTTAGGTCAAATTGTTAATAATTTATTATTTTAAAGTATTCTTACCTTTGCTTTACGTGATTTTCATTCAAATTGTTGTTGTTGTTGCTTTGACCACCTGATTCTTATTTTATATATATCTCTAATTTTAAGTTAGAATGTTTTCATCTATATTACCTTTGAAACTCCTGCTTGCGTTGTTACCGCTTCCTCAGTTTTACCTTGCAGATATGCATATAGTACTGACTTCTATTTCCCCTTTTTCTTATCTCTGGTTCTCAAACTTCTCCAGTTGCTCCTCTTCTTGGCTGCTTCCTCCCTGGTGATCATTGTCAACATAAAAGACTTTCTTACTAAAAATAAAGAGCTTTTGAAGAGGAGGCTTTAAGCCAAAATTCTAAGTGATTTCTCCCCCTTCAACTTTACAATTTTTAAAACTTCAAATTTGTCATTTTTAGAATTTTGTTTTCTATAAATTCATTTTCTTAGTTTAGCTTTTCCCTTAATCCAAATGGAACTTGTAAAACAACAAGCCTTAGGCTTGTTGTATCCTTTTTTTCCCTTAAGGAATCTTTCAATAGTTATATGTATCAATTTGCAGATGGAGAATATCCTAATATCAATATCCCTTTATTTACAAATTTTTCACTATTGAACACCTTATTCTATCTTATTTGCTTAGGGTTTATAAACTCTATTACTCCATTTGTTACGCAATATAGGTTTTTAGCAGGTTTCTGTAAGATCATCTTTTAGACAGTACCTACATTCTTATATCTTCTAAATTTGAATCCCAACACTTTGTACGCTTTAGTTTATAACCTTGTACCATTATGGGCAAGACCTTACATGTGTTGAGAAATGGCGCTGTTACCTGGAAGGTGCCACCTTTCTACCCCGCGTCCTGACTGACCACAATTTGCTCCAGTACTTTAATACACAATCCCACCTGACACAACATCAGGCAGGCTGGGTTGAGCACCTGTCCCCCTACTAGTTGCACATTGAATACAAGCCTAGAAAGGAACTTATTACAGCCAACACCCTCTCCAGACTGTACATAGCATCCATCATGGGAGATGACGGCTTGGACCCAGACTGGCCAATGCTCTATCTACATCCTGAGGCTACTTGTTACAAAGGTCTTAATTCCGTGACTACTTCCAAGCTGAAGGACAACAAGAGTCAGTTCATCACTGACACTGGTAACGTCTGCTGACAGGCAGAGACTGATGAGAAGACACCTTATATTCCCACCACATAGTGAGGGGATACCATACTACACTACCACCACACCTTGGGTCACATAAGAAGATGTAACCTCTTCAAAATTATGAAGCATAAGTTTTGGTGGCCCTGTATGCTCCAAGACATATTGGACCTCCTCAAACATGTGTGTTGTGCAAAAAGAACACATTTAAAACTGCCCCTTCCAAGTCTTTCCTATCCATCAAAGCCATGTAACCTTTTTGAGCAGTGGGCCCTCAACATTGTTGGACCTCTCCTGAAGACAGACTAGGCAAGAAGTACATTATTACAGCCATAAACTACTTCACCTGTTGGCCAGTAGTGTGGGCAACCACCAACTATACTGCCATCATCATCATTTGCTTCACTGGCAAAGAAATTGTGGCCTGCTTTGGGTGGCCTAAATGTCTTATCACAGATGGCGGACCTGAGCTTATAGGGCATGTCATGAAGGCGTACTGCGCCAAGAATGACTGCCAATAATTAGTCACAACTCCCTACCATCCCCAAGCCAATGGTTGTGTAGGGCACTTAAATGGATTGTTGGTCCAACTGATTGCCAAGCTCTCACAGGAGCACCCCAATACCACGTGGACTGAACACCTGCCCACCACCCTACTCATCTTACAAGCAAGAATTAACAGGGGCACTGGGTTTAGCCCCAGCGCCTTGGCCTTTGGAACCCCTGACAGCTTGACGGGGGTAGAACAAGGGAATTACAATCCACAGTTCCCAGAAAACCTCCCCAGTCAACTACTCCCTCCCTGATCCAGTGGCATGCCAAAGCCTGAGACATTGAACAAAAGAAAATTGAGTGGGGGTACAAAACACCTGGAGGCAAGATACACCATAGGTGACCCCATCTATGCCCTCAACCCTAATTCCGCCAGATTAGAACCCAACCACCTGGGGCCCCTAAAGATAGCCGCAATCCATGACAACCACACTTATCAACTTGAAGATGCCCAAGGAAACATCAAAAAGATCCACCATGATTGCTTACGCCCCTGCTGCACCATCCCTACACAAAAGTTGTTTGTGTGGACCTTCCCAGATCTTCTGTAGACTTCAATCCTGGTGTCTGACAGCAAGCAGGGGGCAAGGGAGGGTGTTGCAACCAAGTTTCTCTCCTCATCTGTCAATGTATCTTACAATACAGTAGTTTTAAAAGTTATGGCAACAAGAAAAAACAATTCAGATTTAAACAAAATTAATTTTAAATGAATTTATATTGATTTACAATAGATTTGAATTCATTTCAATTTTGTTTAAAGTTGAGTTCATTTTGTTTAAATCTGAATTATTTTTGCTTGTTGCCATAACTTTTAAAACTACTGTACACATGGGGCGCTCAATGAGCTGCCCCTTGACGTATCTAACAACATGGACCAATCTGATGGCAATGTCAAACTGCGGGCACTTTCCCCTAATTAGGAGCACTAAAGATTTGACCTGCTGATATTGCACAAGTTATATATTAGCTTTGAACCTTATATGAAACATGCCACTATGCCACCCCCTGTGGCCTTGTGGCTTTCCCTATATAGTATATTAATCACATTATTCTACAATAAACAATACCTTTTCTATTTATTCTTGTCCTTTCTATTAGACTTTTGTCTTCTCTAATCAAATAATAAACTCTTTTTGTTTCAGTTGCAACACTATATTATCAAGTTAGCACCCATCTTATGGTGGAAATTATCCACTGGCCCGGCAGTACCCTGCCCTGAGTCACCTAACGCCTCTTCATATGCCTGGCTTCCTGACACCAACCATCCCTAGATATGAACTCCAAATAATTTATAAGCTCCGGACCTCTTAAGAGTAGAACTATCATTATATCTGAATTTAATACAAATCAGAGTATCAAAGAGAGTACCTTTATTACCGGCAATACTAGTTCTTGTCTACAAGTAACAATTATCTCACACAAGAACAAACAGCTTCCCTAAACAGAATAAAAGTTATGCTGTGACCTGTCTGCAGGATAAGGGTCCTGCATGGATGGCTCATACAGCTATTCAATAAATCTCAACTACTGCCTAAAATCAGATCATAAAAGTTTTATTGATTCCCAAGCATCCTTGGTGAAAGGATCATTCCTGACATCTATTAATATACAATTTATCTGGCTGGCAAGAAACTAGTATCTCTTCTTAATCTAGGCCAATGTGTGAATAATTTTTTAAGTAATAGACACTGTACAGTAGTTTTAAAAGCTATGGCAACAATCAAAAATACCTTAGATTTAAACAAAAATGATTTCAGATTTAAGCAATTTCCAACTATCAGGTTAAAATATACACTCTGTTAACAGGAATTTTTGGTGTTAATGGACAAAATGGGTCAACACAGCAAAGAATTGCTCACACACCAAGCAAGACTATTCAAAATACAATCTGAAATACATTGATTCACAAATGAAATAGTGTGAGTATACTTTCAGTGTACATATGGATTATTATTTTAGGGATTAGGCCATTTTCTAATACACATGCTGCCCAAGTTGCATCATAACACAGTTTGATTTTGAAAAAAATCAAATTACAAATGTTTATATTTAAAACAGTAATAAATCAACAAAAATTTAATATTTTTTTACACTGTAAACTATCAAAATGAAGCTAATAATTTCATCTTTCTATTAGTGTTAAAATATTAATATGTATACTATATTAAATATTAAAAAAGCAATTTAAAATAACGTATGTCAGATTTTATTACATTATTTTGATAATGAAATAAAATATATTGCTTTAAGGTAAAAAGTTAATTTTCATCAATCAATAAATACTTTTTATTTAAAGAAATTAAAGATAAGATGAAGAGAAGTATTTTCACATTTTATTTTATTTAAAAGACAACCGCCAGAGTTAACTCATTCTGCAAGTTGACTTAATATATGCCAACAATCAGAATTAAAAATACTTTAATGTCAACAGCATGGAAAAGTCAGAATTACGTTTTTAACTCATACAGACTACTAAATGTCAACACTTTTTTTAATAAGCAGAAACCTGTTTCCTGAACATTTTACTTAATAAAAACTAAGCTTCAAGATACTTTTTAGGGTAATGTGACAACATAGATTCAAAAAAGTTCATAAAAAATTATACATGCCAATTAAAAAAATTCATAAAAATACTCTTCAAAAACAATTCACTATGAAATTAGATATCTTTACTATAAAATATTTTTTCCCACTTATAAAGATAAAATAAATCCAATATATAAAAAGGCACTACATAAAATTTCACGTATTATAGAAAAATATAATAATCATAAAAAGTAATATAAAGTTTTTTCTATATCAAAAACTACAAAAACATATAATTTACTAGTAAAATAACAATATAGGCCATGTAATACAGTCTAAAGCATCAAACTATCAATAGAAAATCAATGATTTTATAAAAAACAGTATAATAAATTATTAATGAGTTATTTAGTGTGGTGCTGGGTGCCACTCCCTAGTAGTGCCTTATTTGGAATGCTTTCTTATTTAGATAAATATAAGGGGAACTGCTGCCTTTTTTTGTTTTTTTTATTGGAAGGTGATCCTCCAAATTACATAGCGTTGTCTCCAATTATAGGCCAATTGACGCACCTGCGGCTAGCCGCAGATGTGTTGGAGAGCAACCCATCAGAATGGGTTTTACTATGGCAATTAGTGACTAATTGGAGCATCTGCAGCTAGCTGCAGATGCATTGATTGGCGACCCATCAAAAGAGGTTTACATAAAAACAATTAATGACCCATCAACGCATCTGTGGCTAGCCGCAGATGCATCAATTATTGACCCATTGTTTGTGCCCACTATGTAAATTGGTATAATGATCTTCTGCCCCTCTGTTTGCCAAAGTAGAGACCCTGAAAGAGAGTAGTCTGAAACCTTATTCTACCCTCTATTCCCCAGAGATGGCCCTACTATGTGCTGCGACCACTTGACCTCAGATCACATGCCCAAATGTTCACTTCTTGCCCAATCCAATCCATTTCCTTCTGAATATTCCTCAGTATGTTTTAGCCCTCCAAGAATAAGCTCATTGCCTGACAGTCTAGACCCTATTCAGCATGACTCACCCTTTCTTTTCCCTCCTCCTCATCAAGTATAAAAAGACCCCCTAGGGTCCCCAATAAACAAGAAATTATACACTTACACAACAATAGACTTACACATCTTAGATTACTTTCAGAGCCCAAAATTAGAGGTTCTGTTGAGTAAGGAGAATATATTCATGTTATGTATCCAGTTGCTCAGCTACTTCCCAACCATCCCTCCAGCCCTTGAGAACCACATTTAGAATAACTATTTATTTAAAAACATTATACTTAACATTTAAGAACTATATAAAAAATTAGGTAATACTCAATAAATTTAATTAAAAGCTAGACTGTGATCACCTGGTTGCCATTAAGAACTGTGGCAATCTTCTTGATGTATTCCCTAATCTCTGAAAGCTTATATTTGTCCTTGACAACGTCCTTAATCTTCTCTTGATACTGTTTCTCTTTGGTGGTTCTCTTCTTCTTGGATGGGCAGTTCTCAATATCTCTGATAGATGCAGCAGCCTTCCCCTGTTGGACTTTGAGGTGCTTGTAAAAGGTGTTGTATCTGGGCTTGATTCCAAAGGAGGACTTGATATGCTTATGCCAGCCCTCCAAAGATAAAGTAGTTTTCAACTCATCCTTAAGAACTGCCTGGTAGCAGTTCCAGTTGGCTTTGGCCCTGGGCTTGCTCTGGAGCTTAGTGACCTTACATCCAATCCACTGTGGTTCAAAATATCCAATGAAAGGGTAGAAGGCACCATAATGTTTCTTGGCATATGAATCCTGGCATAGGAGCTCAAAGGCTTGTCCAGCATGCTCTGGCTTTACAAAGGCTAGTTCTACAAACTGCTGAATTAAGAACTTGCACTTTCCTGATGTATCTAGACAGTGGAGATTGCTGAGCTCAGTTAGACCCTTTAGTTGCCTGTTGACAGCCTGTCAATAATGGAAAAAACACCCCTGGACCTCTCCATCAAAGGTATTTACAAAAGCGTTATAATGGGCAGTTTCATAGTCCATGATTATAGTTGAGGGGCCAAGTGCTTTATCTTGAGCTTCTTGTTCTGCAGCAAGGGTGGCTTCATCTTTTTTATCATCATCTGGATTGGCTCTAGTGTTATGGCCAGGGGGACTCTTTTTATTATTGGGTAGGGTTTTGATGCCCTCCTGAAGAATTTTAAAGGCCTTTGTGTAGATCTCTTCTGTTGCCCTGGGAAGCAGAAAGTAGGCAAATGGGAGCACCTTGCCTTCAATAAAGGAATGTACAACCCATAGTTGGTAAAAAGGCAGGGGCATGCTGCAAAGGTACCATCACATAACCAGGTCTCTGAATCCCTCAACTGCTCCAGGTTCTGTTGTGTAGCATAGCATATAATTCTTGCCTCTGATGTAGGCCCATAATCATGTAAAAGGAATAACTCATCACCATTGAACATCTTTAACTCCTCTGTCAATAATAACTCTCCTTGGACCATGGCAGATTTCTTATGGGGGAATAGATCACGGTGTTTGTCACATATGTACTTCACTAACTGGTTGCGGTCAGGGATAAGCTTCAGGTTCTCATTAATTAGGTGTGTGGTGGCCTTAACTGCCAGATCAGAAGCCTTGACGTCTTTGGAGACTGAGACCATTTGGTAGAGGTACCACTTTAGAAGCTTTTCAATAAGATTGATTGAAGCATTGTATGTGTGCTCTCCTTTTTCACTAGTGACTTTATCCCATCCTTCTGTGTTGATCCTGGCAGTGCAGCTTCTATCTTCACACACATAATGCTTGCTTCTTTCTTCTCTCTTTTGATTGTTGCAATAAAAACATAGCCATCACAGACTAAACTTGCACCTCCTTTGACAGACATTAGAGGGGAAAACCAAGGGAACTTCTTTGGGAGCTTAAACTCTCCTTTGACGTTAAATATATTGTGAACCTTTAGGGGATCCCATGGGCCAATTGGTGCTTGATGATAGTCAGACAGGTAATCATCAGGATCTTCTTTATTGATACTTGATGAGGAGGATGGAGGTGCAGATTTGTTGGGCTTTGGAGGGGAATTATCTGGAGCTGGATTCTTGAACTTCTTGGACCGGGATGAGCTTGATTCCTTTGAGCTTGATTCATCTGGGCTTGACTGGGGTTCTGGACTCTTGGGTATCTTCTTTCTTCCTTGCTTGTTTAATGGAACCTCATCTCCTTCTGATTGATACCAGCTTGGAGAAGAGGAGGGGTCAGGGGAGGGCTCTTTGCTTTCAGGTTCTGGGGCCTTCTCCCTTGTCTTCTGTTTCTCTGAGGGCTCTTTGGCAGGTTTTTTGTTGGGGTAGGGCCTTTGGGCCTTTTCAGAGGCTTTGGGCACTTTCTTGGTTGACTTGGGGTTCTTTTGTGGCTTCTTGGAAGATTTGTCCTACAATAATTATAGTATACTTCATAAAGTAAGAATAATCAGTTGAAACATGAATAAAATTAAATAATAATTACTTGTTTTATTTTTATTATGAATTAAATAGTTTATAGAAGTATGGAAAGTAATTTTAGATCTAGTTTATTAGTGAAGAATAGAAAAACACATGTTTAAATAAAAGGTTAACATTCTGATAGTCACAATAGTCAAAAATATTTATTTAGTTTGTCAGCATAAAAAACACTTTAATTTTGACGTCAACATACTGACAGTCAGTATTAAAGTGGGAAGACACTATGTAAATCACTTACAAAGCTTGGTTAATATTTTCCAGAGTTGGTTTTTTAAGGCCAAAATTGATTATTTTTAAATTTAAAAAAATTAAATATTTGCATATGTAACTTATGAAAACTAAATAATAGGGATTATAGAGGGAAGTCTAAAGTATAGCCCTGGGTACTTTGGCCTGAATTATCATACCATTGTATGTGTGCTTTTTGTTAAGTGGCAGTGTTTTACTAATAAACCAATGAAGGTGTCAACATTCAGGCAGGCAGTGTTCCTTTATAGTAACTCTCCTATTAAATCTTGCTTAAAATATATCACTTTGTTTGCTTAGCCAAACCCCTTTGTTGCAATTTAGGTGACGCATCAATTTGACACAAAGTTGACATTATAAATGCATATATAAATTCTAGTTTTAACATATGTGTTTCAGCTTAAGTGGACTTCCTGAAATAAGCTATATTTTATCCAGTGAGTTTAAAATAACAGTAAATATCTAAATAATACAAATAGCACTCTGAAAGATGTCATATGTCTTTGTTCAATGCTTATCTTAATATATATTTAATAAAAACAGTAGTAAAAAATATAAAAAATAGTTATTTTTGGAATATTGTGTGTTTTATTAAGAAATTTATGGATTCTTATTTGAGGTCAACATCCAGATATTACTTACTGTAGTTGACCTTAATGTAAATGTACAAAGAAACTTACATTTTCATAGTAAATTATGTTAGTTTTTTGGCTTAAAATTAAGCCTTTGTTTAAATGGTGTCAACATTATGTCTGTTCCTTTTTAATTTTGCAATTCTGACTTAATAATTCACTATGAAAAATTAGCTTAGTTTTGGAAATGCCCAATTCTGGCGGATAAATACTAAAATAATGTTGACAATTTGTTGGCATTCATTAAGTTGACTTGTAGAATGAGTTAATTCTGGAAGTTACCATTTAAAAAACTCAATTATTTAGGATTTCATGGTAGTTTGAAGTTAGGACGTTAATTTATTTGCTATTTAGATGAATTTTGAGGTTTGAGTGAGCTGCAAACCTAAAATTAAGCATTTTCAAATATAATTCTTTAATATTTTATCATTTAAAAATATGCAGAAGAATTATAATTAAGTGAATACATTATTTTAATTGATTTACATTGATTACAAAGAGGATATGATGTAATTTGATGCTTAGCTGCTACACATATATCACTTGTGCATGAAAACCTGGGGTTTCATTTATTTTAGGAATATAAATTTTAGTTGAAATTTTAATAAAAGCTATCACATCATTTATTTAAGAATGGTGTCATAAGGCTTGGTATATAAGAGCTAAAGCATCACCTAAGGTTTACTTCAAACCATCTTCACAAAAAGATATCATTCCTGCAACCAGCACTATTTTGCAAGGCATCTCTACAAAGCATCTCTTTATCAGCAATAATAAATCCATTATTATGGAATCTGTTAACTTCACCTCTGCCATACAGTCATTTTCCTCATTGGGAGCATCAACAAAAAGAGAAAGAATCACTATGCTAAAGAAAACATTCCTCTTTGTTTCTGGAGGCAATCTTAATTCCTTCATCAATCACTTCCTTACTCAAACTGAGTTTGGAAAAACAGAGTTCATTCCTTTAATTAAAAGTCAGAAACTAAATAGGATAATTGATAACTTAAAGGATCTTCTGAAATCTTCTCCCCAAAATCATCTCCCAGCCTTGAGATCTCTGATTACTTCCAGTTACTCTTTAAAAGAGCTTATTGATATGGGATTTAATATAACCAAAAGTGAGTTTGAATACTCAAGAAAAATAAATAAAAATAAAAATGTAAGCTTAAACAAAAAAAGCCAAAAAGATAATAACTATTCATTAAAAAAAGAAATAATCAAAAAATAATTAAAAAACTACTGGAAAATTCTTTTGAAACAAGCCAGTTTACAAAAAAAGCACCAGAAAAAATTTATAAAGAAATTGAAAAAGAAATGAATGAATATTCAACTGAAATAAAATATTCTCTATTAAAAACAAAAAAGAAATATATGAAAATATGAAAATAAAAAAATAAAATTTCAATGTCACTTTCAACTTATTATAAATTAATACCAAAAAATATAATAAAGAGTAAAAAACAAACTGACATGTGCAATATTTGTAACTTAAAATCATCTTAGAAGAGAGAAAAAAGTATGTGAAAGTAAAAACTTATCATTGTAAGAATCCATAAACAGTGACTTAAAAGCTATTAATCAGCACCAAGACTTTTATGCTAATCAAAATAGGGAATATAAGAAAGATATCAATCAATTAGATAATGAATCATGTATTATAGTTATAGATTTTAAGGAGAATTTAAAAGTTGGTGGTGGTCCAATTGAAACCAATAACTGTTTTTATTCCAAAAGACCTATTTCTTTATTGGGGTTTGCATTGGTATTTAAAGAAAACAATAAAGTTAAAATATATACCATGATTTTTTCATTCCAAATATTACCTCATTATTATTTGTTTTCAGGTGAATGTCTAATAAGTCTTCTTAAATCAGATAAGTTTAAAAAATATTTAATATCAAAGTATGGACTGATAAGGGAAACCATTTTAGACCCTATAAATTCTTATATTATCTATTTAGAGAGCCCCATAATACATTAAAGGGTCTACTGTAAATTCAGAACCTAAACATAAAAATGCAGGATTGTCAAATCCTTGGTCCAAATTTTGAATCACTTTTGTAGGCAACTCAGCTGAGTGAAAAGTAAAATATTAAATAAAATTAACTATTTAATTTGACTTTTTTGGTTTATTTAAATTGGCAGATTTTGAATCTCTTGAGCAGATAACTCAACTAAAAAAAGATAAAACTCAGCAAACAAATGCGGGATACATGAATCAGAAATGCGGGATTTTAATGTATGGTTTAAGATTTCCTGTATTTCAAACAAATCATAGACATCATGTAAAAATTAATGAATCTGAAATTGCGGGATTGTCAAATCCAAGAACCAAATTTCAAATCATAATTGCGAGGAATTTGAAATAAATATAATTTATGGGTGTCTCAAAAAGGATGCCAAAGGATCTAGAGTGGATTTGTGCTGATTCTTTTAGGAAGCACAGGAATTCTCAAAAATCACCCTATTCCAGTTTAGGACAGCTAAAATTTAGATTGAAATATTCACCAACTTAACATACTTAACATTAAAATTGACTAAAATATACACTCCTCTTTTCAAGTTTAAAATTTTTAATAAAAATTTATTATGTCTTCTTTCAATAACAACCAAGTCAACAAGCTGGTCCCTGGCCTTGAAAAAATGATGCAGGGCTACAATGGGTCTCTTAACGGTGAAGCCTCTGTCTATGGCCACTCCCAACCTGCAGGCCCCTCTGCAAGCACTACCCAGGAGTGTGTTCTTTCTCCAGCGTCCTCAAGCATGTCCCTGTTTGGCCATCATGCACAGGCAGCCGCCAACTCAAATCATGTATCAGCAATGGCATCCGGAACCAGCTATTTGAGCCATGGGGTCACCCAGAGAGCCCAGAATCCCAAAACAGCCAATCAGATGGCATTGACCAGTTCCCAAGATGGACACATCCCTCCCCCAGCCAATCAACCTGCAAGACGCAGAAGAAAATTGATCACTCCAGAGATTGTTCTTGAAATGGTTGAAAAGCAAGGGATGCTTATGTCCCTTGGAGAAATTGTAACTGCAATGGGTTTTGCAAATTTCACTGTGGCTGCAACCCTGCGAGCCCACACCAACTGTGCCCCTCTACCAAGAAGACCCCAACTGGTGCTTGTTCTTCAACTAAAGGTGAAAAAACCCACCCTCTCATGATGGCTATGATGGAGCGTGACCTGTGAATGCCCTTGGTCCAGGTCCATCTCCAACTGGGATTCCACAGCATTTTCACCAATAAGAGAACAGTGAATTTGTGGATGCACAGAGTTGTGGTTGCTGCTAGAATCTTATCCAGTCAGGTTCTCAGTGGTCCCAGTTTGATGGACACTAACCCCTATGATTCTAGAATCATCAATTTTATCAAAGGAAGGGCAATGAGGGCCCGTAAGTATGTAATCTTCCTGCCATATGCCAAAATTTTGGCAATTATTCAAGACTTTGTAGAAAAGCGCATCCAGTCTGACGTATTCAAGTACGGACCAATCTTGTATTGTTTTGTTGAGGTTTTGTTGGCAGTTTCCCCATTGGATGTCAATCATTACTCTGCGTCGTCAAACACGGCAGATGAGTATGCCTACTAGACAGAGCTCAAGGCTATGCTGGAGGAGTGGGCTACCCAAAACGCTGCATACACAGTTGTAATGAGTGCTGAGATGGAGCAGCGGGAATGGGCAACCCAAGAAATCAGGGTTGTGGGACATACCTGTTGATCCTATCCCATCAACCAAGCCAACATGCATTTTGCAGATGTATGTCTCTATAATTTTGTTTCCACTCTCAGGATCTTAAAGCCTGGCACATACAATGAACTGTGCACCCAAATTGATAAGGGTGATAAGGAGCACCTTTTGGAGAAGCTTCAAATATGGAATTAAGAAAGAAGAGAAGTATATTTTATTGGATAATACTTTAGACTTATATAGACTTGACTGTGGCGGGGATTTAGTTGGATTTAACCTAGGGGTTGGTCATGTGTGAGATGGATTCAAGCCACTGGATACTTGGACAGTCATGTGATATTGCTTGGTTACCATTCTTGGTATGTCAAACGGTATATTGAAAGGGCCCCAAATTGGGTGATGACAGGATGTTAAGTAAGTTGGCGGTAGCCAGAATGCCTGTACATCCAGACTCTTGACATCCCCCTTAAGGGGTTACTCTGGTCCATCAGGAGGGGGCTTTGTTTTCACGGCTGCTGCCTGATGCTCCTGGAGCTGTTTACTAGTTGGAACCAGTCTGGTTGAGTGTTCTCCTTTACTTAGGCGGAGACGGCTTCTGTGGTATTTCTTGAAAATTGGGGTTTTAGCACCTTAGAATTTTACTAGATAGGTGTTGTGATCTGGTCTGTACTTGATGATTCTTCCTGGTCCCCAGTGTACCAAGTCTAGTTTCTTTCTGTTGCCAGCTAGAACCCAGACAGAGGAGTCAATAGGAAGTGGTTCCTCTGTGGAGGTTACCCTTTGTGTTTTGAGCCTCTTTATTTCTGCTACTTTAGCTTTGATGCGGATGTGTTGTAGATTTGGTGCTTGTTCTACTGTGGGGGGTTTCCCCGGGGGGTCTTTATGTATTGCTGTTTGTTGCGGGTGATTATTTATGGTTTGTACCTATAGGTTAGCTCAAATGATGAATAGCCTGTTCCTTGATTGGTGCGGACTCAGGATACTAATAATGCATGTTTCACGTATAGTGGCCATGTGTCTTTGGCTTTGCCATCCATTATTTTCTCAAGGTTTCTGATAAGGCTGCCGTTTAGGCGTTCCACTCTGACATTGGCCTATGGCCTGTACAGAGAGGTTGTGGATTGTTTAATGTTTTTGGATTTTAAGTTGTCATTTACTACGTGACCTGATAACTCTGTTGCTCCATCAGTTATGATGTAGTCTGGAGTGCTGTAGTTGGCTATGGTTGCTTTGTTAATGAGACAGTTGATGGTTTCTGCTTTATGGTCCTTTGTTGCCCAGCAGATGGGCCAGCGTGTGGTGAAGTCAATAGCTAAAATTAAGAAATGTTGGTTTGTTTTTGTTTATGGGAAAGAGCCCACTACATATAGCCCCCAAACCTTGAATGGTTCAGGGTCTGGTACTGGGTTGACTGTTGGCTGAGGAACCTTTGTACTGGTGTATTTCTTGCACACTGTGCACTTTTTCAGAACATCAACTATATCTTGTTTGAGGTTTGGCCACCATACTATCTCTTTTAGTGTTAGGTATAGGTTGTTAGCCTTTGTATGTACTAGTAGGTGGTGATGTCTTAGTATGGTGTCAACTCTTTGTACAAGTGGGATGTACAGGACATGTCTGTTGTTAATGATTTGGTATACTGTGCCATTCAATACATGGAAATACTTTTTGTTCCTTACTAATGTATTGTGGGTCAGTTGATGTGTTGAGGGGTCTTTCCCTTTGGTTTTATACTCAGTGTTGCACAGGTTTGGCCAGCCAGGGTCCAGGTGGTCAGGGTGATCCTCTCTAGGCTGGCATAGTCTGGAGAGAGCATCAGCCATGACCAGCTCTGCTGCCTTTTTGTATTGGATGTCCAAATTAAGCTGTTCCAGCAGGGACATCCATTTGGCTTGTTGCTGTGCAAGTGCATTCTGAGTTTTGAAATATATTAAGGATTTATGGTCAGTTAGTACTCAGACATTTAAATGTCCTTCTAGATAGCATCTCCATTTCTTGCATGTGTGATATATTGCTAGCAATTCCTTATTGTGTATTGAGTATATCTGCTCAGTATTAGTTAGTTTTCTGCTTTTTTAACATACTGGTAGGAAGTCTTGCTGCCCTGGATGGCAGATGTGCAGTACTGCGCCAATGTCAGTGTCATTGGCATCTGACTTGAGCTTGTAGCACCTGTTGTTATTAGGGTATTGCACTATTGGCGCTTCAATCAGAGCTTAATTTAATAATTGGAAATTATTGTCACATTCTGGTGTCCAGATGAATTTCTTTTTGGCATTACCCTTGGTTAAGTCATTGATTGGTGCGGTTAGTTTTCCGCAATATTTGATGTATTTCTTTAGATAAGCTAACATACCAAGAAAGCATCTAACTTGTTTAACAGAAGTGGGGCATTGCATACTATTTATGGCTTTTATTTTGTCTGGATCATTTTTGATGCCACTGTCAGAGACAATGTGGCCCAAGAACAGGAGTTCCTTTTCCATAAATTGGCACTTACTTGGTTTTGCATAAAGTTTGTGCTTTGCAAGTTGATTGAGTGTCTTGCGGACATGCGTGAGGTATTCCTCTTTTGTTTTTGAGAATATGATGATATTGTCAAGGTAGCATAATGTATTTGAGAGGCCATTCAGCGCTTGGTTTATCATGGTGACAAATGTTGTGGGAGCATTGGTCATACCAAAGTTCATTACTCTACATTCAAATGATCTAAATTGCGTACAGAACACAGTTTTTGGTATGTCCTTTTCTTTTACTTCAACTTGGTTGTAACCTGAGGTGAGTTCAATTTTGGAGAAAAATTTGGCTCCCAAGAGTCTTTCAAACAGATCCTCTATAAGTGGAAGAGGGTATTTATTCTTTACTGTTCTTGCATTTAGTGCTCTGTAGTCAGTTACTAGACACAGAGTGCCTTCCTTTTTCTTTACAAAGAACACTGCTGCCCCCCATGGGGATTCAGATGGGTGGATGAAGCCTTTAGATAAGTTGACCTCAATGTGTGTTTTGAGGGTTTGGGTCTCCATGGGAGAGAGTCTGTAGAGGGGTGCAGGTTTGGGCATGGCTTTACATAGGTTGATGCCATGTTTGACCTCCTGTTTGGGGGGTAAATTGGTGAGTTCTTCTTTGAATACATGGGTGTATTCATTTAGGAGTGCCGCGAGTTCTGGACATTGGATCTTTTGTGTTTGTATATTATTAAATTCAGAGTACCTCATTATGTGGAGAGTACTGTCTTTGGTTAGATGTTCAGATTCATCTTGATTTATGACTTGGACAAATACTGTGTCTCTTAGGATGAGGTTGTTGGGTTCTTTGAGAATGCTGAAATTGACTCCATTGCATTTTTATTGTCATGGTTTTTGTTTTCCAACACATGCTGGGGTTCACTCAGGTGAACCAGTCCATGCCTGCTACAATGTTGTAGCTTATGTTGTTCATGACAAGTCATTTGATGGACGTTTGTATGCCTTGGAGGTCAATTCTGAAGGGAGTTGTTTTGCCTTTGAGTAGAACCTTTGATTTGTCTGCCATTCTGGCGTATTTGAAGTTGGATTTGACAACTGGTATTTTGTACTTGGTTAAAAAAGGTTTGCTAACCATAGTGTGTTGTGCACCAGAGTCAAATAGAATTTTATGTGTATGTGATTTTTAAGTGCATGGATAGACAAGAAGTTGTGAGCAATCTTTAATTTTTATGTTTATAAAAATGGGGGATTGTGGGACATGTGGGATGCAAGCAGCAAAGTTTGTGCCTTGGTACAGTTTCTTGTCAAGTTGGGGGGAGACAGGGGCACTTAAGCCTGTTCACCCTCTTCTTTTCCCTGTTCCTCTGTTTTGAGACCTTTGAGGTCAGAGAATTTGGGGTCATATTCATAGCAGGTTGCTACTTCAGCGTTGTTAACTTTGGCAGTGTCCTCTTTCTTGGGACAGGAGCAGTTTGCGCTTTGGCTGAAATTGCCATTGTTACAATTGGAGTTGCTGTTGCTATTATTAGTATTTTGGCCTTTGTTGCCATTAGAGTTTTCTCTGCCATTGCTATTTGAGGATTGATTGCTGTTGTGTGCAGCATATTCCATGTTTTTCTGCGTGCTTGGCTTCTGCAATGAGCGTGGGCATGGAGGTATTTGCTTCTGGGCAGATGAGGACAGCAACAGAGGGTTTCATTCTGTTGATGAATGATGCTCTGGTGTGTACGTTATCAGCTTGTGCTGGGCTTTGGATTTTGCGATGTATTTCCTCAAATTCTTTGGCGTAGGCTGCAATAGTGGTCTTCTGAGGAAGATCACTGAGCTGTATTAAAATCTCTTGGAGGGATTTGGTGTCGCAGAAATTGTGCGCAATGTCTGCTTTGAACTCTTTCCAGTTGTCAAGATGGTTGTCAGTTTGTGAGCCAACCCAGGTGGCAAACCAGTTAGCTGCGGCCTTGTACAGGCGCTTGTTGACTTCCTGAACCCATTTCTCATGGGGGATGCAGCTGGCGCGGAGTTTAGCGGCTGTGTGGTCTAGCCAGTTGATGATGTTTTCTTTGTTTTTACCAAAGAGCTTGTCAATACCAATTTTATTTGGTTTTGGCCACTTCACCTGTGATAGGTGGTTGTTCATTTGTTTGTGGCTGAAGAGAGAGACTGTATTAAATTATCTTGATGCATGCTTTGGGCATGACCAGACCTTTGAATACGGTGCATCCACTAGGTATATCTTCATCAATGTCATGGGTGCAGAAGTACGTTTTCCAGGTCTCCTGGGATGTGGCCTGGTTGAGTATGTGAGCAAAGGTGGGCAGGTTTTGGTTAGTCATTTTCTCTCTCATGAGTGTGGTAAAAAAACCGTAGCTGCTACCAGTGATAAGGAGCGCCTTTTGGGGAAGCTTCAAATATGGAATAAGAAAGAGGAGAAGTATATTTTATTGGATAATACTTTAGACTTATATAGACTTGGCTGTGGCGGGGATTTAGTTGGATTGAACCTAGGGGCTGGTCATGTGAAAGATGGATTTGAGCCACTGGATACTTGGACAGTCATGTGGTATTGCTTGGTTACCATGATTGATATTTCAAACAGTATATTAGCAGGGCACCAAATTGGGCAATGGGTGGATTTTAAGTAAGTTGGTAGTAGCCAGAATTCCTGTACATCCAGACCCTTGACAAGGGTTATGAGCTTTTCCCTTCCGTGTTTGTCCAGGACCTATCAGATATTGTTATTTTCTATGCAAGTGATAGTGATCAGTCCAGAAAGGACTCCTGCCTCCCCCCACGCCAATCCATCTGTTTCACTAAGCCCACATATGTGACAGAAGACAAATTTGAGCAATTGAAGCAATAAGCTCTTGCTGCCCCTTCCCAGTCAACAAACCCTGTCTCCCTAACCCCCTGTCAAGCCACCTGCCTTCCAACCCTGACTCCCAAGCCACCACCCATTCCCTCCCCACTATCTCTGATGCTGTCCCTTTCACAGACACAGATAAAAGTGATGTTCATTCCGCCCATTCCCTCCCCCACTTGTCCCTTGATCAGTAAAAAAACTTTTCTTTGTGAAAACTTATTAAAATTGCTATCTCTCTTTCAATTCATAATTAATAATATTTTCTTTTTACATTATCAACATTTACCATAATTATACAATTTTGTACATTTTACAAATAACTTAAAATTAATAGCATACATATTTTTCATCATTATTAATAAATTAAAGACCATAAATGTAAATATTGCATTAGAATATTGCAATTAGACGTCAACTCTTGATATTTTGATATTATGTGCATAACTCCATGCATTTTGTTATATAAAATCCATTGTAAACTTGGCCTTTTCCATTATAATTTAATGAAATGGACTGTGTTTATATTAGAGAGCCATTAACGCTTAGTACAAATATTGATACATAGTGCATTTTACAGTCTGTATATTTACCTATTGGCAATAATTCTGTAAACTTTTTAGTTGGATTTTGCAAGGTAATAATAATTTAATGGATTAATTAATTAACGTTTATTAACATCAATTGGCTGATTTTCTTTGCTGTGGCAATAGTGCATTTTCTAAAATTTATGCACTAGTATCCAATTGGTTGGTTTCATATCCAATTGCACAGGTGATAGGAAATCAAGTCGCCACCCTGATACCAGATGTGGTTGGGGTGGTAGCTTGATTTCCTATCACCTGTGCAATTGGATGTGAAACCAACCAATTGGATACTAGTGCATAAATATCAGAAAATGCACTATTGCCACAGCAAAGAAAATCAGCCAATTAATGTTAATAAACGTTAATTAATTAATCCATTACATTATTATTACCTTGTAAAATCCAACTAAAAAGTTTACAGAATTATTGCCAATAGGTAAATATACAGGCTGTAAAATGCACTATGTATCAATATTTGTACTAAGCATTAATGGCTCTCTAATATAAACACAGTCCATTTCATTAAACTATAATGGAAAAGGCCAAGTTTAAAATGGATTTTATATAACAAAATGCATTGAGTTATGCACATAATATCAAAATATCAAGAGTTGACGTCTAATTGCAATATTCTAATACAATATTTACATTTATGGTCTTCAATTTATTAATAATATAAATTCAGAACCTAAAGGTAAAAATGCGGGATTGTCAAATTGTTTTTGCATGAACTCACCAACTTACTGGAATACTTTTCATCCTTTTATATAAAAAAGAAAGTTGTTCTAAGATAAAAATTACACCATTAAGTTGGTGAGTTCACGCAAAAACAACTTGACAATCCAGCATTTTTACCTTTAGGTTCTGAATTTACAGCAATGATGAAAAATATTCACACCTTGAAGGTAGTACTATAAAAATCAGTTTTTTGATGTAATTAAAACAAAAATGTCAAATATCTATAACTTAATAAACAAATTGGAGTCAGCCCTTCAAAAGGTTGTTGAGCTTGAATACAAAATAAGGGAAATTGTGGTAAATCAACTTGGAAATGAGGGAAAGGCCTTGGTCCAGCAAAAGGAAACCACAAAAAATAGCCTGGGAACATTAGCAATGAAGAACACAAGGAAATTTTTTAAATCTTCAAAAGGAAATACTCAAGCAGTTATATTTCAAAAGTGAAAGTTACAAATTGTAGCAATTTTTGAAAGCCAATAGAAAGAATACTCAAAAAATCAAACTAATTGAAGGAAATGAAATCCCACATGAAATAAACACAAATGAAGAGGAAACTGATCAAATGGAAACAGATGAAAACAAAACTCAGTCAAGAATCAGGAGCGCTTCAAGAAATACAGAAATTTTATCAAATGAAAACCAATAAGAAACACAAGTTTCAAGAAAGATAAGAAAAATTAAGCCTAGGAAAATTAATTAAGAGCAGCCAACTCTCATGAAGTTTGCTGAGGTGGCGCCTGTGGCTGAGGGGGCTGCAGGGGAAACAATTAGTAAGTCTTTTTATGTTTTACTTAAATTTATTTTAGTTATCACTAGGAATGGGGACAAGGTTGCAGAAGTGGCAGCTTTTACGCCAAGTCAGTTCTACAGGGGTTACCAGTCACTGGTAGCCCCTGTAAAACAAATAAATAAAAACCAAAAATAAATAAAATAATTCAACAGAATATGAATAATTTTTCAAATATTGAAGCTAAAGATAGGGAACATTTACCACCTGCAGGGTGCTTGCTGTGATTAAGGGAAGCATACAAAATAGGATCCAATATCAACTTCAAAGAAATGAATGAAATTTGCGGGGATGTCAAGCTAAACTTCAATGAATATATATATGAAAGCATTCAAAGATTCCCATTTGCAAAAATCAATGAATATGAAAAAACCTAGTGAAAACCAACTTTCAAATAGGAACTGAATATTTAAAAACTGAACTTTTTAATGAAGTATTCAAGGCATTGTCAAACAAAGTCGGGGATGCAGTCCTTGTGAACACATTTAAACCTTTATTAATTTTGTTTGCTGAGGCATAAGAGCTGATACAAGTTGGGCGCCCCCCCAGAACCCTCTTCAAATTCAATCAAACATCTTATATCAATAGTTTAGTTCAAGTCTTTAAAAAATTGTGCATCTTCTTGGAAAAATATACCTTGCAAAGAATTCATGTTGCGGTATACCTGGGGATCCTCCTTCACTGTGTATTAAAAACTAACATCAAAAAGTTGGAGGATGTCCTATTCAAATTGATATATGTCGCTTAGCACTCAAACGCAGGAAGACACTGCGGGGGTATAGGACAGTCAAGCACGTCCTGTACAACTCCTTTGCATTGGCAACGTTGTATGGGTACTACATGCCCCCCTGAAAAAAACCTATTAATTGATTTGCTCACCTGCCTTCCTTTTATCAAACATTCAACAACCACCGGGGTACAGGGCACCACCCTCTAGCAATCACATCCAGGGTTGTCCACCACATACAGAAGAGTATGTGGATCCAATTGGACACTCTAGCCAAAAATTTAATTTTGGGGTATAATTTCCTGGAAGAATTGCATTCCCCTTTGCAATTAGCATCCCCTTAATGAAAAATTTCCCTTGCAACTTAAATTTTATTTTTTAAAAAAAATTATTTTAATATTAAATATTTTCACTGAAATAGGTAATATTAAAATTTTAATATTACATATTTCAACATTAAATTTTTTAATATATAATATTTCAATATTGAATAAATCACAATTAAATAAGAATAGTTAAATTTTGAATATTTAAACTTTAATAGATAAATTTTAGAAATTAAAATTATAATTTTACTTTTAATATTTTAATTTTATTTTAAATTTTAGTAGGTAAGTTATAATAGTAATATATCTAAATATATTACAAGACAGTAGTTATAGTTGCAACCACATCAAATAATAAAAATAAGTTAAAAATGTTTTTATATACTAGCTTGTCAAGTACGGGTTCATTTATTACATATACAAACAACAAGAATTGAATTTATCCGCATCATGCGGCCTGCTCCACTTATATTCTAAACAGGTGATTGTTTAGAACTCAAATTAATTTTCCTCATAATATGATTTGATAAATATATTTGATATGCTTGACCTGCGTCCTAAGTACTAATTAGTAAGCAATACATAAAAATCATTGGTGGTTGTGTTGTGTGGCTATAGTGGCACTAAAATAATAAGGATCAGATGATGACCTGCAAGGTCCAATTTGTGGCTTAAAAAAGCCAGAGTACCAACAAGGACTCACAATTATTTAAATAAAATTAATCTATTTTATCTTTTTAATTTATTTATTTGTTAGCACAACAGTCTATATAATATTCAGTGCATTATAATAAAAATATATTTATCATACCTAGTATAATTAATTTCACTTAGCTTTTCTACATACTCTTATATGTCTATAATACAATCAAACATCACATCATTATATATAAATAATAATTTTTGAGTCCTAATAAAAACAAAATATATAAAAATAAAAACAAATAAAATCCAGAGCACCCATTTATCTGATTGGCTCGGAGTTGAGGGCTTTGAGGAGGAAGGATTCTAAGTGCTCATAGAAAGCTGCCACCACTTTGGGTGGCATCACAAATTGGCTAATCTCAAGAATATTGAATAGATCCTTGGTGTCCTGAGGGAGGCCTTTCTTCACCATATTATTGATCCACCCAAAGACCTCCTTGATTGGGTTAAGGAATGAGGAATAGAGGGGTAGGAAGAGGAGTCTCATTGGACAATCAGCAAGGTAGTGGTTGGAGGAATGGCTATTATTGTCAATGGGGGAACTCAGACACAACCAGATCCACTTTGTAGAATCCAACATTATCCAATACAAGAATGTTGGTTGTGCCGCTGTAATTGATCCAGAGGTATTCCTTTACAGCTTGGAGAAAATCAAGAAATGTCCTACTATTGTGGGAACCCTTGATCATTTGATATTGATCCAACCTGTGAGGACCCAGAAGCGCAACCATTGAATAGGTCTGGAAATGGACAGCTGCACAATGGGCTATGCTGTCCTTGGACCCCTTCTCAACCCACCTATGCCTAGACCAGAGTGAGGAGAAAAACAATAATTCATCAATGTAGAAGAACTGGACATTCCCAGTCTCCTTTAGGGCCAGATAATTCTCAGCATAAATGTGTCAATCTTTAATGGTCTTTTCACTGTTTCTATTGTACGGAGAAACTCTGAGCACCTTCCAAGAGAAGCCAAGATTAACCATGATTTTATAAAAAAGAATTTTAGAAACAGAAAGCCTGAACTCTGTTGTGAGCATTGATTGGACAGCAAGTGTGTCCAGGTGGCAATCCTTGGTAACCCACTGCTTGATTGCGTCAATGTGCACAGGTTGAAGTAGTTTTGGCTGCCACTTAGCCTTGACATATTTGGCAATTTGCTCAGTGTTGCCGTGATTTTTGTTGATATTGCCAATATATCTGGCTGTGATACCAAATTGGGACACAATATTCTGAACTGCCATTCCCCTGTTCAAGCAGTTGAGGAGAGCTTCACACTCCTTATCTTTCAACCAACTCTGGCCCTTGGCAGGTACAGCGGCATCCTGGCTGGTAGGCTCAACACAGGGGATGGGGACCTTTGTGTAGAAGGTGGGATCACTCTTACTTGCAGTGGTGCCGTCAACAGTGGAATAGGTAACAGGCGCAGATGGTTCCTCAATTGTGGTCAATGGCTCATAGGTGGTGTCAAAGACACAGGGGCAGGAAGTGGCAACTCTTGGATCAAGAGTGCGGGGCTGGGTGACAACTGGGCACATAGTGGAGGTGTAAGTAACCCCAGTGTCCCCCCATGACCCTGGTGTAGGATAATTTGGTAGCAGGCCTTGAGAGAGGCTTCTGTCTAGGATTCAGGCTGTGTGATCTGGCTTGGGATGCAGGAGGTGGTTGAATGGCAATGACGCCTTGGGAGGCCTCTGTGTTGGCATGACTCCCCTCAATTTGGGTTTTGGGTCTGTTCTTGGACCCTCTGGGACACCCTTGTAGACAGGCTGCCTTGCGGGTTGGGAATGTGATTGAAAGTCCATAAAAATAAAATAAAAAACATTTTAGATTAAATATATATTTATTTAGGTTTTTGGTTTAGTAGTGAGTAGTTATTTTCTCCTAATTTAGCCTTGAATAGTAACAAAATTTCTATATCCGTGATTTGAAGTGTATAATAATTGTATACTTTCCAGGTTTGGATAATTTTAAAGTTTAATAACTTTTTATGTCTTAACATGGTTATCAAAATTTAATTTTTTATTTGATTTTATCCAGAGTGGAGCTTCTTGATTTGGTTTGGTGTTTTCTAGTGTGCTTACTGTACATTAAATTTGGATTCCAGTTCCTGCAATTAATATATGAGTTTACTAGTGGCATTCAAAAGTGATTTGAAATTTGGTTTGTGGATTTGACAATCCTGCAATTTCAAAAAACATAGTAAACTTAATGAAAATGGTTAATGGATTTGAACACTTCAAATCTTATTCCAGTTCATTCATTTTGTCCATTGAAAATATGCAGTTTGACTTGAACTTTGCAAAGTGTCTATGAGTTCCTGCATTTTTAAAAATTCAAATAAAAATACTGCAAATTCAGAACCTGAACGTAAAAATGCAGGATTGTCAACTCCTTGGTCCAAATTTTGAATCACTTTTGCGGGATGGCCTTTTTAATTAAATTGAATTATTTGGATTTTTAAAAATTCCGGAACTCATAGACACTTTGCAAAGTTCAAGTCAAACTGCATATTTTCAATGGACAAAATGAATGAACTGGAATAAGATTTGAAGTGTTTAAATCCATCAACCATTTTCATTAAGTTTACTATGTTTGTTGAAATTGTGGGATTGTCAAATCCATGAACCAAATTTCAAATCACTTTTGAATGCCATTAGTAATTCAAATATTAATTGCAGTAACTGGAATCCAAATTTAATGTATGTAAGAACACTAGGAAACACCAACCCAAATAAAGAAGCTCCACTCTGGATAAAATCAAATGAACTTTAATATTGATAACCATGTTTAGACATAAAAAGTTATTAAACTTTAAAATCATCCAAAACCAGAAAGTATACAATATTATACACTTCAAATCACGGATATAGAAATTCTGTTACTATTCAAGGCTAAATCAAGAGAAAACAACTACCCACAACTAAACCAATAAATCCAAATAAAAACATATTTAATTTAATATATATATTTTATTTTATTTTTATGGACTGTCAATTGCATTCTCAACCAGCTCCTGCACCAGCCTGCAGGAAAGCCTGTCCACAAGGGCGTCCTAGAGGGTCTAAGAACAGACCCAGAACCCAACTCAAGGGGAGTCATGCCAACACACAGGCTTCCCAAGGTGTCATTGCCAGTCAATCACCTCCTGCATCCCAAGCCAGATCACACAGCCTGAATCCTAGACAGAAGCCTCTCTCAAGGCCTGCTACCAAAGTATCCTACACCAGGGTCATGGGGGACACTGGGGTTACTTACACCTCCACTGTGTACCCAGTTGTCACCTGGCCCCGCACTCTTGATCCAAGAGTTGCCACTCCCTGCCCCTGCATCTTTGACACCACATATGAGCCATTGGCCACAATTGAGGAGCCATCTGCACCTGTGTTGTATGCCATCATTGACTGCGCCAGCGCAACCAAGCGTGATCCCACCTTCTACACAAAGGTCCCCATCCCCTGTGTTGAGCCAGCCAGCCAAGATTCCCTGGCACCTGCCAAGGGCCAGTGTCAGTTAATGGATAGTGAGCGTGAAGATCTCCTTAGCTGCTTGAACAGGGGAATGGCAGTTTGGGATATTGCGTCCCAATTTGGTGTCATAGCCAGATATATTGGCAACATCAACAAAAAGTTGGCAACACCAGGCAGATTGCCAAATCCACCAAGGCTAAGCGGCAGCCTAGCCTACTTCAGCCCACCCAACTCAAGGCAATAAGGCAGTGGTTAACCAAGGATTGCCACCTGAACACACTTGCTGTCCAATCAATGTTGGCTAAAGAGTTTGGGCTTTCTGTCTCTAAAACCCTTGTTTACCAAGCAATGATCAATTTAGGGCTTCTCATGGAAGGTCCTCAGAGTTTCTCTGCACAATAAAAACAGCAAAAAAACAATTGAGAATCAACACATTTATGCCAAGACCTATGTGGCTCTCAAGAAGACAGGAAATTTACAATTCTTTTATAATGACAAATTATTGTTTTTCTCCTCACTCTGGTCTAGGCATAGGTGGGCTGAGAAGGGGTCCAAGGACGGCATAGCCCATTGTGCAGCTGTCCATTTCCAGACCTATTCAATGGTAGCGCTTCTTGGTCCTTGCAGGTTGGAGCAATACCAGATGATCAAGGGTTCCCATAATAGCAGGTCATTCCTTGATTTTCTCTGAGCCGTGAAGGAATCCCTCCGGATCAATTACAGCGGCACAACCAACATTCTTGTATTGGATAATGTCGGATTCTACAAAGTGGATCTGGTTGTGTCTGAGTTCCCCCATTGACAATAATAGCCATTCCTCCAACCACTACCTTGCTGATTGTCCAATGAGACTCCTCTTCCTACCCCTCTATTCCTCATTCCTTAACCCAATCAAGGAGGTCTTTGGGTGGATCAATAATATGGTGAAGAAAGGCCTCCCTCAGGACACCAAGGATCTATTCAATATTCTTGAGATTAGCCAATTTGCAATGCCACCCAATGTGGTGGCAGCTTTCTATGAGCACTCAGAATCCTTCCTCCCCAACGCCCTGGCCTCCAAGCCAATCAGATAAATGGGCACTCCAGGTTTTTATTTGTTTTTATTTTTATATATTTTGTTTTTTTAGGACCCAAAAATTATTATTTATATATAATGACGTGACGTTTGATTGTATTATAGACATATAAGAGTATTTAGAAAAGGTAAGTAAACTTAATTATACTAGGTATGAGGAATATATTTTTATTGTAATGCACTGAATATTATATTGACTGTTGCGCTAACAAATAAAAAATTATAAAAGATAGAATTAGATTAATTTTATTTAAATAATTGTGAATCCTTGTTGGTACTTTGGTTTTTTTAAGCCACAAATAAGACCTTGCAAGTCATCATCTGATCCTTAATATTTCAGTGCCACTATAGCCACACACAAAAAAACCAATGATTTTCATGTATCTCTCACTAATTAGTACTTATGATGTGGGTCAAGCATATCAAATATATTTATCAAATCATATTATGAGGTAAAGGTAATTCAAGTTCTAAACAAGCACGTGTTTAGAACATAGACAAGCAGGCTGTCTGTTGCGGATAAATTCAGTTCTTGATGTTTAACTATGTAATAAATGAACCTGTACTCAACAAGCTATTAAAGAAAAGTATTTTTAATTAATTTTTTATTATTTGGCGTGTTTGCGACTATAACTAATGTCTTATAATATATTTAGGTATATTACTATTATAATTTAAATATTAAAATTTTAATATTTAAAGTTTGTTATTTTTAATAAAAAAATAAAAATATAAAAGCTAAAGTGCAAGGGAAGACAATTTATTAGGGGGATGCAAATTACAAAGGGGGAAGCAATTATTCTGGGGTATTATACCCCAAAATTATATTTTCTGCTGATGTGTCCAATTGGGACCACATACTCTTCTGTACGTGGTGGACAACACTGGCGCCAATTGCTAGAGGGGTGGCTCTCAGCACCCCAGTGGTGACTGAGCGTCTTATAAAAGGCAGTTGCAAAAAGAATTGATGAGGAGTTGGTTCTTGGGAAGTATTTTGTATCTGTACAACAAAGCTAACGTAAAACAGTCATATAGGACATGCTCTATGGTTTGGTAGCCCTGTGGTGTCTTCATTTTATCCAGTGCCAGCTGGCAGACGTCCATTTGAAGGGGGACATCCTCCAGCTTCTTCATGTTAGCCTCCATAATGCAGTGTGGTACTACCCCAAGGTAAACAGCAAGATGCAGTTGCTGTGAGGTATTGATTTTCACAAATAAGCAGAATTTCTTGTAGATAATAACTATTCAATTTTTATAGGATGTATTTGAAAAATTGATTAAAGGAGAGTTGGGCATTTTAGAGGCATCTGCCACCCATGCCTATGCAAAAGATATGAATAAAGGTTTCATCTTATTGACTAAAAATGCATCACTTATTTGATTTGATATTGATTTTATTAAGTTAGTGAATAATGCGGCTTTGATGTTTTCTTGTGGAACTTGAAATTGAATTTTTCAGGTTTATTTCATATGTGTTTATAGTTGAAAATTGAAATTGTTCAGGCATTCAAAGATATATTTGTTGAAACTCATGTTGACATTCATTTGGATATCCATCATTCCTTTGAAGTTGATACTTGCGCCTACTTCATAGGCTTCTATGACCCAAGTTGAACTTCCTTCTGGAGCTTTGAATTCCCTATTCATTGCTTCAATATTTGCAAAATTATTCATATTAATTTGAATTATTTTATTTAGTTCATTTTTATTTATTTGCTTTACAGGGGCTACCAGTGATTGGTAACCCCCGTAAAACCAACTGGGCGTAAAGGCTGCCACTTCTGTGACCTTGTCCCCATTCCTAGTTATAACTTAAGTAAATATAAGTAAACCATAAAAAGACTTACTGATTGTTTCCACTGTGGCCCCCTCAGCCACAGGCGCCCCTTCAGCAAACTTCATGAGCGTTGGCTGCTCTTCATTTTTTTCTGGGCTTGATCTTCCTTATTTTCTGTGTTACTTGTGTTTCTTCTTGATTTTCATTAGTCAAATTTTCATTGTTTCCTGAGGTGCTTCTGCTTCTTGAGTGTGTTTTTTTCATCTGTTTCCATTTGATCAGTTTCCTCTTCATTTGTGTTAAATTCCTTTGAGCTTTCATTTCCTTCAATCAATCTGATTTTTTGAGTATTCTTCCTGTTGGTTTTCACAAATTCCCACAAGTTGTAACATTCATTTTTGAAATCTAACCGCTTGAGTATTTCCTTTTAAAGATTTAAAACTATTTCCCTGTGTTCTTTATTGACAATTGTTCCCAGGCTATTTTTTGCAGTTTCAGTTTGCTGGACCAAGGCCCTTCCCTCATTTCCAAGTTGATTTACCACAATTTTCCTTATGTTATGTTCAAGCTTGACAACCTTTTGGAGGGCTGACTCTAATTTGTTGATAAGGCTGTAGATATTTGACATTTTGTTTAAATTACATCAAAAAACTGGTTTTTAGTACTACCTTCAATGCATGAATATTTTTCATCATCATTAATAAATTAAAGATCATAAATGTAAATATTGCATTAGAATATTGCTTAGACATCAAATCTTGATATTTTGATATTATGTGCATAACTCAATGCATTTTGTTTAATAAAATCCATTTTAAACAAGGCCTTTTTAATTGTAATTTATTTAAATGGACTGTGTTTATATTAGAGAGCCATTAACTGTCAGGAATATTCCTGACATAAACCAGATTTGTACTGGAGTACAATGTTGGGAAAGAATAGAAGGATTTCCTGTTAAAAATGCCCAATTCAATGAGGATTTCCCCCTTTAATTGGGGAAAATTAAAATCAAACAGAGGAAAAAACGGAACTTAATAACCACCGGAATAATTTATCATCTGGGCAGGCGCCCACCAGCACCCTCTGCCAGCCCGCCAGCAGGCCTCCTGCTGGCTGCCAGCCACCCACCTGGGTCCCAGGCCCCACTTCACAGCCAATCAGAAAAGTACCTGGCTGCAAGGCCAAAATTTAAAAATACAACTACAACTCCAGAAGAAGGAGGGAATAATGAGCCACAATTTAAAAATACACCTACACCTCCAGAAGAAGGAGGGAATAATGAGTCACAATTTAAAAATAAGTTTACCACCAACCAATGGGGTGCTAGATCCCAGACCGCATGGGCAGAGTCAAACCTAAGCCAAACCAATGCTCCTAGGACAAAAATAGATCATGAGAGCAATTTGACTCCCATCCCTCACCTAGCACCAGACCAACCTACAACTATTGGTTCAACTCAGAAACTTTCAAACCAGCCACATATAGCAGAAGAACAGGAGTTTGGCCATCTTCCCAAACCTCAACTACCATTCCTACATTCCACGCTTTTGGGATCCCCCATCCCCTGCTTTCACTTCCAATTGCAAATTTTTCACGAGGGAGAGCACTATAAATAAGGGATTCCTCCTCAGTAATAGCTTGTGCTATTATTGAGTTTGATACCCTCAATAAAGCTAATCTTACTTACACCTTTAAGTCTACTTTAATTGGTTTGCCCCAGCCAATCACCTCCAATCCAAGAAAGATGAATCACCTCATCTTCACAGCTGTACTCACAGCTTGCCTTGGGATTAGAGGATACTAACAGGGACCAGAATCCTTTGGACCTTCACCCAAAGGGTTAGGACAAGACTACCACTATGACCCTGGACAACTTAACTATTCCCACACTGGTCCCTGGACTCCCCTGGTATCTCCAAACTCCACCCTGTTTAAGTGGTGTATACATCCATGTACTACATGCTGACCTACTTTGCAGGGAGCTTTGGGAGATACAACATCCACACCAAGGTCTTCAGGTGATTAATGATCATCTACCCAATTGTTACCGCCTTGACTGGATTCCAGTTTGCCAACCTGTTGCCATACATACTGCAAGTGGTACCTACAGTTTCAGGGTATTACATTACAGTACAAAAAATTATTTTTAATTAAAAAAGGCCATCCTGCAAAAGTGATTCAAAATTTAGACCAAGGATTTGACAATCCCACATTTTTACGTTCAGGTTCTGAATTTACAGTACATTGGGAGTGCAATCGGGCAATCAATTGCTTGAGGGTTCTATAAATAGCAGTGGCACCTTGGCTTGCTGCCGCCCAAGCAAGGTTCCTGTTATACCAACCAATGACCATCCATCTCCAGGCCCAAGTACACAAATCCCGGTCAAAATTGTAAGTTTAACTGAAATTGATGCCATCAAATCTCTGGTGGCACAAAAGGCCACAAAACTACCAGTAAGTATATGTAGTGAGGAGGAAAAACCCCTCCTCACTGTTGACATCTTAATTAAGCAAGTTGATGCCCAGAAATCATTATCTTATTGCAGGAATTGTTTACTTTTGCACCAATATAATTATTCTCTTTGCATCTATTTGTGAATCCACCACACAATACAACCTTGCCTACCCGCATCCCCCTGGCTATACTCCTGCTACCTCTGCCAGTCCTTCCCGTGCCCTTGACCTGGAGTATCACCACCCTCATCACCTGGATCTTCCACCTAAAATGAAGGAGATTCCTGCTGTTCCCCCTACCCAATGCGCCTCCCGCCCAGGACTTCAGTAAGTTGGGGTTTGTCTACATCACAGTATTGGGGCTGGCCGACCAGGTTGTGCCCCATACTGGGGGTTGGCGTCCCCTAGCTACTGCAGTCAACTACCTGGTCATAATTGCGCCTATTGTGTACATGGCCTTCCAGGCCCGGCCCGCCTCCCCTGTGGGGGTCCAGCCGGACTCTGGTATGGGCCGTGACACAAGAGCTCTTGATAGCGCCTACAATTCACCTTAATGAATTAAGTCAGGTCAAACCGGCCAACCAAGAGCTAAATTGAGCAAAAGCAATCCCCCTGCATGAACCCCCGTTGCATGAAATGATGACATCCATGCAAGTGGATCTCAGCAAATAAGAAAGCAGAATGGTTGATCAACCACTCATCTTAAAGCCCTTTGTATTCTGAGCATCATTTAATAAGGAATAAGTCCCCGTTAAGAGCCCACCCTGCGTGTAAAACCCACTGGAGCGCAAGACCTTGTAACTAATGAACTTCAAGCTCATTAATGCACAATCCACACAAGGGAGGAACCGATCAGATAAGTCCCAGAATTTGGGGATAAAAATAGAGGGCAGGCCATGCAGCCCTGAACAATTCAGGAATAAAACCCAAACCTTGGCCATCGATCCTGGCACTAACCAATGGGGATCCGGGACCCAGACCACATGGTTTGGGTCAGACTCTTGCCAAACCTAACTACCCAGTCTAAAATTAGACCTTTGGGAAGACTTAGGCCCAGTTCCCCTCCTGATAGTAATCCATTGGCCACAACCAGGAATTGGCAATCCAGACCCAGATAGTAGAAGAACAAAGGTTTGACTATATTCCAATTGCCTGATTTCAGTCTTCATCATCCAGAATTTGAGATTCTCCATTCCCTGCTTACACTCCCACTTGCGAAACGTTGCACAGTGGGAGATACTATAAATAAACACCCTTTGAATATTTGATAGCTTAAGCTATCATTGAAGTCCTACCCAATTTGCTATCTATTTTCCTCTATCCATTATAGAAAGTAAGTTCTGCTGTGTCTACCGCAGCTGGGCTTTACATCATCCCATCCTGGGGGCATTGCTGATCTGATATTGGTATGGCTGACAATCATTGATAGCCAACCATCATGTTTTCACAAAGATGTCTAATAAATTCAAATCATTAGCGCTGATTCGATCTGACGGTAAGCTTGGAAATATGATATGTTCTAAAAAAGAGGAGCTTTTAGTAAAAATGGGATACAGTTCCTGAAATGTTAGGGGAAGGGATAAAATAGGGTTGGAGGATTTGGCAGCACATGTAATAAGAAATACTTTCCTCTTTAAAGGAATGTTTTGTTCAACTTTATCTCTCCAGGGGCTTGTTTAGGGTTTGCAGTTGCTCTTAAAGATGTGAGGCGTGTAACCTATTTGGTGATGGATAGGAATTGTATAGGGAGCTTTTTAAAATGGATTGGGCTGAGGGCAAAAACTTCACCCAGATGTCTTAGCTTACGAGGACCCTGTCAATCATGGCAGATCCATGAACTGGACTGGCAAGAAGGATCAGGTAAGTTTATATGAGATGTGATAGAATCAGCCCATGAATAAGGATGGGAGCGTACCAAAATATCGGTGTAGCTGATAAGAATACCTTGTAGTGAAAGTGATGGCGAGATGGTTTACTCTAAAAAGGTGTTGTAAGCATGAGAGGGTTGACTTGTGCTAAGGAAAGGGCGCGAGGTAAAGCGTACATCACAATCTGCTAAAAGGGATGGTCGAAAACGCATAAAACGAAATCCCCCAAAAAACCATGTACCGCAAAAAGGATAATAGGATGTCTCTCTGAATCAAACAAAAATAGTGGTTTATGAATAGCAAAGCTCCTAATTGGCAATTCACAAAGGTCAGCTATCCACAATAGATCAAACTTCCAGATGACTTAATGTCTTTTAAGTACCAATTGACTATTTTAAAAATCTAAAAGACTTGTTCTGCAGCAGAAGAGTACCTACAACTTGTTTGTGACTCTGAAAGCCAAATTTTACTTTATATGCGGGTGGCGTTGCTTAATAACAAGCCTAGCAAGGTATATGGCTGTGGTGTAGAGGGGATCATGAATCAAGAACAGTGACCTAAAAATTAGAAGTCAAGCATAAATCTTAAACTTACGTTTTCTCGTGCATCCTTTGACTTGTGGCTATTCTTACTCTGCAAAGCCCGAGCTCTCTCCAGCCTTCGCATCAAGTCGTTGTTTGGTTTCAAGGATCGCTGAGAAACCCTTTTGTTGCAGCCAGTCACAGGACAATCAATCCCATCATTGTGGCTGGATCTGATCAACTCCATAATAGCATCCTTTGAAAAGGTGTGCTTGCAGCCTTGGCTAGTGACTGGATCCTTGTACCATGTAGTTGTCAAAGGACACTTGAAGTTTTCGACTTGGCGTGCTACGACAATGTCTTCTTCTGATCCATCATCGTCTGAAAGGGGGGGCATGGCTTCATCAGGGTGATTGACTTCCTAAACAGCAGCTTTAGATCGGTGCTCAAAGTCGCATGGCAGTGCACGGTACCCATATCCGTAGCTTGAATTCCCGATAGATGGGCGAATTGCTATACTTGGAAGAGCTGCTCTTTGCTTGGTTTGATGTATGTTCAGCTGCTACTGCAGTGTTGAGGGCAGCTACTAGACTTCCCTAACAACTGGAATTAAACTCAAATGCTGGCATGCTTGCCTTGATGGGATCGCCCTTGGCTTGAAGAAGGGCAGATTTGAATTTGTTGAAGTTTGTCCGATAAGCCTGAACAACATTGTTCTGGTCAATCAGAGCCTTGACTGAGTCTTGTATCTTTTCGACCTGAGCAAGTGGGTTGAGTGGTTTATAGTGTGTATGCATTTACCTCTTTGGACATTTCGAGTTCTTCGGCTTGGAGTGCAGCGTCGGTTAAGTTTTGGATCTGCTGGAGGATAAGTTTTTCGGTGGCAGCTATGTCTCTTGAAATCAAGTCAATGCCTTGGGTGTAGGCGTGAGGTGGGGAAAATTGCAGGGGGATTTTTCGGGGTTGGGACATTTGGTATTCTTGCAGTTCAGCAATGCCTTCGTTAATGCGTTCATCAAGCTCCGCTTCTCTTTCTTCGGAATGCATGTCTTCTTCTGATGGGTCTCCATTGGGGCGCTTGTCTGGGCTTAATTGCCTCTCGCTCTGTGCTTTGAAGCATTTAAAAGAATGAAAAGCATAAACTAACCATCATCGCTCTGCTCAGCACTTGGATGCTTTTGCCGTCTTGTATAGTTCATCACTGCTCTACAACTGGAGCACCAATGATAAGCATTAAATTATATTTTAAAGAAGCAACAATCAAACTTTTAAAGTTAAAGCTACCATGAAAAACATTAACGTTGGCTAATGAAATATCAAGCGTCCAGTATAAACATGAACCAAGCTTGGAAAAGCTTTTAAATCGCAGCGCTTAAAACCAATACTTTCTTGGATCCCGATCTGCGAGACGAGGTTAAACCAAGCCTTTCAAACCCCCTCAAACTTTAAAAATATCAGATAGCAAAAGGAATTTTTCTCAATAGAGGCATCCCCGAGGAAGTAAGAGAACTCAGCTCAAAGAGACTTGGATTCAAGAATAGATAAAATTTAAAAACAGATGGAAAGAAAAGGGAACAAAGGTTTGTAGCAAAATAGAATATTAGTACAAGATGACCATACTTTACAAGGAAAAACTGTTTCTAGAAAACACTATAATAACTCGTGGTAACTCACCACAAGTGTAGCTTAATAAGATATCTGTTATTCAACGGTAGGTGGAACAAGCAAGCATTTCGTCATCTAAACTACGAAACTAAACTCGGTACAATAATTTTCTCAAAGATCAATTAAATCTACAAAAATTGTACAAATAAAATCAAAGTTTTGCCGAACTTATTTATTACAAGGGTTGGGATGCAAATAAAAAGTGAACGAGCCCAAACTTGCAAAGCGCTGAGAAGAAGCAAGCAAACAGTCCAAGCCATAACAGCTAAAACAAAATCTAGTGAACTATAGCGCAGCTTCTAACAGGTTACCTCTATTTGCAAACGTGAACGTAATAAGCAATCAAAATTTTTAAGAGTAACTGGAGCTCACCTGTCTAAGTTTCAAAAAAAATTAATGGACGAAGTAAGTTGATTGGGGGCGTTAAATAGGTTTCCGAGCTAGACTTTAATTGGTCTTCAAATCAAGAGCTGCAATGGGTTGAGGTTTCTAAACCAATTGCCTTAAAATCGGCAATCATCTCAAGGGAATGTACCCTAGCTAGTAGTAAACTTTAAAACATGTATACATAATTTAAAAATAGGAAAATATTATCCCATAAAACACGAATATCTGCATTATTCATTTCAAGCTCGGTTTACACCGAGAGATGCCTTGGAATCGAATCCAAACTTCATTCCAGCAAGTGGTAGCATATGAATCTGGGGACCAGGCCTTGGATCTAAACTCTAGCAGAGCTGTATGGTATACCATCCCTTGAGACAAAATGTATTTAAAATGTCCAAATTATCTACCTTTACAAACCAGTCAACCCTGATCAAAACCACAAATCTCCTATACCTAGCTTAAGCTCTAAGTAGCTATCAAGCCACACATATACCCAGACTAAAGATAAATACCACTTTATTAAATAAACCATCAGGTTTGAACAACCAACACATTGTAGAACCCCATGTCCCGGAATACTTTAGACATGAGCTTGATTCAACTTTAGCCCGCCTGGATACAACAGCTAGCACCTCCCCAAAATGCCGGGTTTGAGGTCTACCCAGGACTCTCAGCCCACCACCCAACTTTTTCTTGGATTCGCCAAACATGCACAAAACATATCCCTGAACTACGGCTCCACTTTATACTCCACTACCTTAACTTCACCACAAGGTAGATCCCATCATTCTTGCTATTAGGGCAAGTGCCTAAAGTCGAAGTGTGGAGATCAAAATCTCCAAACCGATGGATTTTTTGATCTCCGCACTTTTTTCAATAAAAAATTTTCCCAAAAAATTTAAAATTTTCTTAAATTTGACTTTTTTTAAAATGTTTTTACTAGTAGCTAAAATCAAAAAACCAAGCTCCAAGTGCCCAAATTGATGCAATTTAAAACACATCTTAAATTAATTTGTTTTGAAATAGAATTTATTTACCCCTTTGAATAGAGGGGACAAAATTGGAAGTGCAAAAATCAAAGTGCAAAAAAATCTTTAATTTAATATTTGATACATCAAAATTAAAAAAAGTTAAAATTAATTTTTTTCTATATGTAAAAAAAGAAATCAAGAGCTAAAAAAAGCTTTTTTAAGTTAAGGCAAATTTTTTAATTTGTTTTCTTCAAATCTTAATATAAAATACTATTATAAGCTCTTTATTTTTAAAAAATAAAAAATTTTCTCATAATAAATTTATTTATAAATTTACATATAGTTTCTTAATGGATGCAGAAATCAAAAAGTAGTCAAATTGAAATCCAAAAAGGTACCAAAAAACTAGGTCCACTTAATATTAAATTTTTGCAAAAAAATTAATATTTCATCCATCATGTTTTATTAAGTTCCTCAAATCAAAAGTGAGGAAATCAAAAATTGAATTTTTAGATTTAGTCACACTTTTTATAAGCTTATAAAATTTAAATAATTATTAAAAACTTTTGAAATTCCTCATGTAGATTCTTTAAGACCTGATATTTAAATATATAAAAAAGAAATGAAGTTTTTTGGTAGGTTTTAATTTTATTGCAATATTAATAAATTGGTGTTTTGGAGGCAATTTCAAAAAATATTAAACTAATATAATATTGTACTATGTTTCCCTATGTTATTTTAGGGGATAAAATTGAAGTGCCCAAATCAAAGTGCACAAAACAAAGTGCAGAAATTGAAGTGCCTAAATCAAAGTGCAATAAGCTCTTGGTTTTTTTGAAGGCTTCTCTTTTGAATTTCTCCTTTCCCACCTCTCCTTTCACACCTCTCCTTACCACCTCTCCTTTCCACCTCTCATCCCACCTCAAATTTTTTAAGTTTGTTTGGCCCCTTGGCTGTGCCAGGGCCAAAAAACTTTTAAGAATTTCTGCGTCGTCAAGAGGGTGGATGATATAAAATCTGATACCAAGTAGAAAAAAATTTCCTTTTCTTTCTTTTCATCTCTTCTCTTCTTCTTTTCTCTTCTCTTCAATTATATTCTGTTACAGTAGTTTTAGAAGCTATGGCAACAACCAAAAATACCTCAGATTTAAACAAAATGGTTTCAGATTCAAACAAAACCAACTATCAGGTTGAAATATCCACTCTGTTAACAGGGACTTTTGGCATTAATGGGCAAAATGGGTCAACACAGCAAAGAAGTGCTCATGCCAAAGCAAAACTATTGAAAATACAATCTGAAATACATTGATTCACAAACAAAATGATGTGAGTTGACTTTTGGTGTACATATGTTTACTATGTGAATCAGTGACAAAATACACCCAAGTGTTGCAACTGAACCAGTGAGGATTCAGTATTTGAATTGGGGAAGACAACAGTCCAATAAAAAGGACAAAGATAATAAGAATAAGGTATTGTTTGTTGTAGAATATTGTGATTAATATACTATATGGGAAAATCCACATGTCACAAGAGGGTGGCATGGTGGCATGTTCCATGTAAGGATTAGAGCCAAGGAATAACTTGTACGGGGATCAGCAGGTTGGATTGGTAGCACTCCTAATTAGGAGAAATTGCCTGCAATTCAATATTGCCATCAGATTGGTTCATGTTGTTAGATACGTCAAGGGGTGACTCATTGAGCGCCCCCTGTGTATTGTAATATACATTGGCAGAAAAGTCTGGAAACTCAGTTGCAACACCCCTCTTGCCCCCTGCTTGTTGTCAGACACCAAGATCAGAGTCTGCGGAAGATCTGGGAAGGTCCGCACAAACAACCTTTGTGTGAGGATAGCGCGGCAAGGGCGCAAACAATCATGGTGGAGCGTCTTTGTGTTTCCTTGGGCATCCTCAAGCTGATAGGTGTGATTGTCATAGACTGCGGCTATCTTGAAGGGCCCTAGGTGGTTGGGTTCCAACTTGGCCAAATTGGGGTTAAAGGTGTAGATGGGGTCACCTATAGTGTACCTGGCCTCAAGGCGCTTTGTCCCTCCTTCAATCTGTTTGTGTTCAATCTCACAGGCTTTAGCGCCATTGGTTTAGGGATGGAGTTGGTAACAGGGGGCTTTCCAGGAACTGTTGACTGTAACTTCCCATGTTCAACCCCTGTCAGACCATCAGGCGTTCCAAAGACCAAAGCACTGGGGCTGAACCCGGTGCCTCAGTTGATTCTCGCTTGTAAAATAAGTAGGGTGGTGGGCAAGTGTTCAGTCCATGCAGTATTGAGGTGCTCCTGTGAGAGCTTGGCTATCAGTTGGACCAGTGAGCCATTTAATTGCTCTACCTGCCCATTGGCTTGTGGATGGTAGGGGGTGGTAACTTTCTGTTGGAGGGCATTCTTGGCACAGTACACCTTCATGACCTGTCCAACAAGTTTTGGGCCACCATCTGTGATGAGACGTTTGGGCCGCCCAAAGCAGGCCACAATTTCCTTGCCAATGAAGCGGGTGATGGTAGTGGCAGTGTGGTTAGTTGTCACCCAGGCCACTGGCTAACAAGTGAAGTAGTTGATAGCAGTTATGATGTATGTTGGGTTCAGCTCCTGGGGACAACATCCAGGAGGACACAGCAGGAAATCTTTATAACAAAAGATTTGAGGTTCAAAGCTAGCCTTGGGTTAGCCTTCAGGGCAAAATTAAGGGCATGTACCTTAATTTCCTGGAAAACAAGAAGAGAAAGTCCT
>QTSX02005835.1:84709-206777 GCA_014839935.2 Entomophthora muscae
TAATACATATGGGTATGTCCCAAAAGGCTCAAATGACAGAATAGCTCGGTGTGCTGCAGTCCGTGCCACAGCCTATTTAATGGTGGCTCTCCTTGGTCCAAAGGGGGTCAAGCTCTATCAAATGATACTAGGCTCCCACAATAGCTGTACCTTTCTAGCATTCCTCCAATTGGTCCAGGAGCACCTGAGGCGCACAAGCCTGGGCTTCACCAATGTAATTGTGCTGGATAATGTTGGTCTCCACAAGGTGACTGATATTCTTGAAGAATTTCCAATGATTGATACCATCATTGCAGTGGGCCCCCAGCAATTAGCCACGTCAAATTTGCGCCTTCTCTTCCTCCAGCTTATTCACCCTTCCTAAATCCCATCAAAGAAGTTTTTGGGTGGCTCAAGCAAGCCGTAAAGCAAGGGACCCCAACTGGGACCAAGGACCTATTCAATTTGCTGCAGGCCGGGATCCACACCCTCCCAGCTAAGACTGTGGCCAAATTCTATGATCCTGCTGATTTTTTCATCCCTGCGTGCCTAGCCAAACAGCCAATTAATTAAAGGGTTAGCTTGTCCAAATTTTTTATATTCTCTAATTTATTATTTAAGATTTATTAATTATCATTTTATATTTAGAATCTTCTAAGCCCACAATCATATTTAGCAGGACCATCAATGAAGGTAAGTAGTTTATTTATTTTATATTTTTTTATTATGGCATCTGAGGCTATCCCAAAAACATGATACTTGATTATAAAATATATTTATATCACTCTTATCAAATAAATATAAAAATGGGATTAAAAAAATTAAATGTAAAATGTACAAATTAGAAATATATTTTATTAAAGTATATTATTTTGCTTTTATGAAAACCTTCTCCAGAATTTATTTTTCAAAACTTGTTTGCTAAAATAAGAATTAGCAAAATTAAATATAAAAAAGTAATGATTAAAATTCAAATGTAAATTTAAATGTGGAATGATATTTTTATTAGGTGCGCCTATAGTGAGTCCTTTGGTATGTACCCACCCAGCAATGGAGGTGGCACACAACCTCCACCACCACATGTGGACGGTGGATACACCCATATTGAAGTATTTGCGCCTGCTGGTAAAAAGGAAGGATGGTGAGGTGGGAATGGAGGAGCATTTTTCTGGCAGGGCTGCAAACCCGTAGATACTAACCAGGGCCAGGGCGTCTTGGATTACATGGTTGACCGAGTCATACCCCGGGGGGACCTTCTTCCTGTCCAATGAGAGCCAGGCCTTGTTGATCCCAAGAAAGACCTGTCTAGGTCCTCCACACTGGTGCCCATTCCAAAGTAGAAGAGATACCCAAGGTAAACAACAAGATGAATCCTTTGTCCAGCAAAGACTTCTGTAAACTCGCACAGCTTATTGTGTACTGTGCTTATTTTCTTTTTGTGTTTAGTTTTAGAAAAGTTCAGCTCCATGGCTGCAGGGAGCCCCATCTCATTGGCGCTCCAGGCCAACTCAAAGTCAGCAAGAAGGATTTTTGTCTTCTTTATGGCTGTTTCAGATACAACAGCCAATTTCAACACCTCACGCCCAAAGTTCTCTAACAGGTAAGACAGGGTGTGCTCCAAGGGGTAGCAGAAGTAAGCAGCTGCATGGGCCTGGCTCATCTCTGGTATATTCTTGAATGAGAGCGTTGCCAGGACATCCCAAACAATCTCAATGGAGTCTACATAGTAAACTCTATTGAGGGATACCAGGTCCAGGCGGACCAGTTGGGCATCCTTGTAGGCAGTAACTTCCCACTCAGATGCCCCCTCAGCATACTTAAGCTCAGCCAATGCCTCCCTAGACATTGGGAAGGACCATTGGATTATGTCTTCAAGCTCCCACACAATAGGGGGGAGGACAGAAACAGCTGCCTAGCCACGTGATTGGCGTAGTTGACATAAAACATTGGGGGACAAACAGGACCAGGACCTAACAGATTTCACTGTCTATGTTCTCTAAAAAATAGGTAAATTTTTATAAATTTTTATTAATTTTATTTTTTTATGTTACCTTCACATGTTTCCTCCTTGCTGGCAGGCTTAGCCATTCTTGGCGCAAGCAATTGCACAGGCAATTCTGTGTCCTTGGTTCTTGTGTGCTTTGCAGGTTTGAGGTGGGCATACATCTCAGGGTCATCCGTCCAGACAGACGTTGCGGAGAGGGCAAAAGACTTGAATTGAAGGCCCTCAACAACTGTCTTCTGGACATTTAGAAGGTGTTCAATTGTAGTTTCTGAGGTGTCTGGAATCTTGGCCATAAGTGCCTTGGCAGACACCTTTTCAATCTTGTCTCCTGTAAGGACGGCAGCCTTCACTTTTGCCTTGACCTTGCGGTCAATGTCTTTGATTTTGGCAATTGCCAAGTCAAGATCCTTCAAAAGCTTCTCCAAATCTCTCATTGATTTTTACTAACCTTTCCATATGTTTTAACGCTTTCATCCCAATAGAATCTGCATTATTCTGATACTGTTGCCTCTTTGTTTATTCCAGTTTGTTTTCACATTACTCCAATATTCCATTTTTTACCCATTGTGTATATGTTTTACGCTCAATTCAATATGTGTTGTTTGCTTTGTGTTGGCATTGTTTTATTAATTGCCATATTATTTTTGGCACTTTGCACAGCCACTTTTTAAAATAAAAACAACAATTTGGTGGTCACCAAAAGTTGAATTAGAAAATTATAGGTTGATTGTGTTTAGATAAAGTTGTTACTGATCCAAATTCAAAACCTTAATGATAAACTTTAAGCCAATCAGGATCCAAGTGATAAAGTGATTATTGAATGTCCCTTTATGTCACAACAATCACTTTATCACTTGGCTCCTGATTGGCTTAAAGTTTATCATTAAGGTTTTGACTTTGGATCAGTAACAACTTTATCTAAAAACAGTTAACACTATAATTTTCTAATTCAAATTTAGCTGATCACCAAATTGTTGTTAATATTTTCACAAGGGGCTGTGTTTGGGTGCTAAAAATAAATGTGTTCTGGATCCAGATACATAGTATAGTAAATATATAATTTTATAGAAATAAACTGGACATACAGAATAAAACCAACTATAAACAAAGAGAACATGAACAATTGAAATTCAAAATAAAGATAATATAAATAGAAAATGTTTGGCCACAGGGGGTTTATTGGGGAGGGGAAGAGTGATGCCTAGTAGGCAGAATAGTGCAGGAGGAAAGGCGTAGAGTCAGTGCTTGCCTGGGGGGTCTGTGATTAGGTGGATGGGGCTGGAAGATGGGGGGTAGTGGTGGTTGGGGTGGAGGCAGGAGGATTTTGTGTGATGGCCGTCATATACCGCTCATTGTACTCCTCATCAGTCATTGCCATGATTGACTGGTAGCTGGCAGTGGCACAGAGTGGGAGCCAATTGTTCTTCTGTGATTGGTTGCACATATTCACATGTAAAACCATCTGTGCAAACAAGTCAGCCACTATTTGGGGACCAAAGAGAGAATCATGGTCAAGGACCCCAGGATAGAGGTTGTTGAAAGCCTGAGGGTGGCGCTCCCAGAGTGTGTCTCCAATGTTAAAGAACACAACATCTTCCAGATGAATTTCAGCGTGGCTAGCAGGGTAGACTGAGGCCTGGTGTCTGTGTCTCTGGATGGCCTCAAGGGCAGTGGAGCTACCCTCCATCTGGTGGCTCAAGAAAACCTGGTACTTGGAATTTGAGCCATCCCAGGAGTCAAGTAATCCACTGAGGATGTGGCTGTACTTGTATTCATTGGTGAAAACTGGGTTTGTCTGATAGTAGACAAAACCCTTGGCTGAAATAGCCAGAAACACACCAATGAATGTCCCCTTCTTTAAGGTCTGAAGGCTTGGGGTAAATTATTGTAAACTAAGGCCTTTAAACCAAGTATGTTTATATTTGCCAAGTATAAAAAGATAGCCAAGGTTTGCAATAATAACTGTACTAAGGCTCCTAAGAGCTTATATGAAGTGAAATAAGGACTAAGGCAATTTATTAAACCCAATAAAATAAAATAAAGGCCATTCTTAATGACTGACAATTTGGTTAAAAAGTCAATTTCTAAGTCTGGGAAATGATCAGCACTATAAGGGGATTGAAACTATCAACAATTAAATTGTGAGTATCACTATAAAAGTTGCCTAAATGGTGAAAGATATAGTCAAAGGGAATCATGAAACAAGATGGAAGCTAAGAATAAAGATTAGAGAGAAAATCACAAGCCATAAAACCTAATAAGTACCTTTTTGGGGTGCAAGTCAAAAAATCTCATCTTAAGTTGATATTGGATAGAACTCAGGCCTTTTATTGAAAATCTGAATTTGTGGTGCAAGAGTAGGGAATGTGTTTAACCAAGAGTGGTTAGAATTCTTAACTGAAAGCAGAAGACAAGCACATTTTATCTTGACCTTAATAACTTAAAAAGGTTAATTTAGAAGTAAAGGAGGGAAGACTGAAAAGCAATTGATTATTTGGCCAAGCCAAGGAAAGAGCAAAGACAGCAGAAGAGCGAGAAAAACCTGGTCCAAAGTGCTGACGTAAGCAAGAAAAAAGCAAAAGGTAATTGACTTCAGACTTAATTAAACTAACTAAGCATATAAGTCTGTGGTTTGAGAATTGTCTAAGGAACAAGGTAAGCTTTGAACATTGAAACTAACCGCTAAAATAGATAAAATTGGCCAGTCAAGTAAGGGAATGAAGGGGGAAGGTTTTGAAGAGCAAATTGATGTGATTATAACCAAAATTAGAGATAAAATAAAGTTGGTGTCCTTGCAAAAATACTAGCAGTAAATGAATGATGAAGGAGAATCCTGACACCTTCTTGACCTTCTTCCTCTCTTTTTGGGTGGCAGCTCTTCCTTGGGCACTGAAATTGTCAAAAGCTATTGATAGCTTATAATAGGAGATAAACATGACATCATCTGATAGACTTTTCAGGCATTTGACCAGGGTGGATTTAATGGCAGGATCATATGGGGAATCCTCACTGCCATCCCATTGGTTGCTGGCAACATTGGTCCACACACAGACTGATGCCATTTTGCCCTACATCCAGATCTGCACCATATGCTCAGACACCCAAATTCCATGGTGTGCAAGCTGCTTCCAGACCTGGGTCAAGGGAAGCTTGGGGTCCTTCTGAAGGAAGTCAAGTATTATTGGGTATGCCTTGTTGATTTGGGACTTGGGGGCCTTCTTGGGCTTCTTGGCTGTCCCAATCAGATTCCCCCTGTTCATCAGGTTGTTGAATTCCCACATGATGGTAGCCCAGGTGAATTTCAATTGGCTGGCTATCTGATCCCAGGACAGACCCTGTAGGTTCAGTGTCACAATTTCCTGGAGAATTTGGGTGGTAATGATTTGTTGCTTGGGGCACTGGGCCGCGGGAGCTGAAGCCTGATTAGCTGTAGGGGGCAGGTTGGCTGGTGGCAGGAAGTTGTTCCAAATCAAGGTTGCTATCCTGTTTGGTTGGTTGACAGGCAGCTTGTGCAGGGGTGGGTACTGGAGCGGGGGCAGAGCTAGACACTAAGTGACTACTGAACAAGTCAAAGCCATATGGGTTGGGGGTCAGGTACAGGTCAGCTTCCTTGTTACCTGCCTCAAAGGCTTGGGTGTAAATGGGTGCCTCCACGTTCTGAGCCTTGCCTCCATTGAAGCTGGCTTGGCTGCTGGCGATGTTGAAAATGTTGCTGTTGAAACCCATCTTAAAATAAAACCTAAGATAAAATCACTAAAAGTAGAAGTTTAAAACTTTATGATTTATTTTTATTGTAATCTCAAGTCCATATTTGGAAGGTTCTCAAAACCATTTCACACAAATTAATAGCTATGAAAATTAATAAAATGCCTCTGTTCCTAAATTGGATAGCTGTTGATTGGCTGTTAAACTGTTATTTTTCTATTTTAGGCTGATCATACTACACATCTTGTGTGAGTTCATTTTGTTTTGTGCTTGTGGAATCTTGCTTCTAGATTGCTCAAATTTTGTTTCATTTTAGTCTTTCTGTTGGTGTCTTTTATGAATCCTGATTGGATTATAATATACTCTGGAACAGCATCCATTCATCTCACTTGTTGCGTCATTTTTTTTTGTGGTTTAAACAACGCCACTTGATATTTGCTATAATTTTGTATAATGGGCTAGTGAAATTTTGTTTTTGATTTACCAGTTCATTTATTAACCAAAAATATTTAAATTATTTGAATCCTGAATCTTGCACGACCTGGATTTTGTTCAAATCTGAACTCCTTTTGTTTAAATCTGAGGTAATTTAGTTGTTGTCATAGCTTTTAAAACTACTGTAATGTTGCCTTGAGTGGGTTCAAGCTGTATGAGATTTAACTGAATTACTTTTTCAATAATACACAAATTTAAAGTTAATGGCCAAGCCACAAGCTTGATTTGGCTCATCATTGCATGAAATTCCTTACATTGCATCTTTTAAAATACAAATGTTGAATTTGGTGAAGTGTGGTCTAAATGATGTAAAATGAGAATATATGCCACTCAGACTTCAATAAATATATAATTAATTTCTTGATTTTTAAATCATGGTTCAACCATTGCAAAGTGACTTCTCTGTGTAGCTTACCCAACTTCAGAATGTGTGGATTAATATCAGAAAGAGAGCACCTGGTCATTTAAAATACCTTTATATGATTGGATGTTTAAACTCTGCTAAGGATTGAATTGACCAACAAAAGGAAAACTTGGCTGATTTAAAGTGATTTGATTTAAATTATAAAATACAATTATTTTTTAAGTAAAGGATGGTTGGCTTGAGCATTTTGAAGTTATTTATCTTTGTGAAATAATAAAATATTTCACTTGAATGCATCAGCTGGTCCAAGTGGCTGTATATTGTTTCAGAGTAAACCTTGTGCACTATTCCATCATCCAAATAATGATATCAGTGGAGTAAACTGGCAATAATGATACTACAACACATTAAAATGATTTTTTAAAATCTAAAGTATCTATATAAAAAACCACACAATTCCAACAAAAATGATACCAAACATGATAGCCCCAGCTGCTCTAGATGCTGAAATACAGAATGAAAGGCTGTAATTGAGCTTGCATCATAATTAAATGCTTGGACTCAATTTGCTATATACAAATCCCCCCTTAATATACAGTAAACAAACTAAAATCAATGCATCTCTGTGAATACTAAGCCAATCTTAATGTCCAATATATTGTTTTAACACAACAGATCAGCGTTACTTTTTGGAAGAAAGTTGAAAAATAAAAATGTACACTTTTAAATCATTATTTTGGATTTACTAAACTTAATTGTAATACTCCACTTATTTAGATATATATTTTATAATAATGCTTGGAATATGCAATCTTGTACATAAAAGAATTCGGATCAACTTTTTAAAAAAAACCTGTTTAAATAAGGTTTTTTAAATTGAACAGATGATAAGTAATCCCAGCTTAAAAACCAAAAAATAATGATGAATTGATATATTAGATTAAATTTTATGTCTGTCCTTGGATGGGAAACTACCTAGTTTATAAATATTTGGTGGTTTTGGAGTATGATTATTTCAACAAAAGCGCTTGTGAAAACTGACTTTTAAAAGCTTGATTTGAATGGATGGAGTGCCTGCTCTGAGAGGATTGAGTAGGTATAATTTAATAATAGGTTTTTAAATAGCAGTTCTCCAATTAGACAAGTTAATCCAAACCAGGTGTAATAGGTAGGAACTCATTTCCCATCCCATCAAATATAAATGCTAAGGTAACCCCTATCTTTGAATCGTTTCGATTGAAATAGGGAGCCATAGCTATGGTTGAGCTGGGATCAGCCAGTAAATTTAAAACAAAAAGCTTTGGTGGTGCAACTGACCTGAAATCTTAATAAACTAAGTTTCTTGGTTTATTTCAAGGGTTATAAGTGTATATCATGACAAGAAAATTAAAACATCACGAGCAAAAGCTTCTAAAGAAAGTCGACTTTCTCCAATGGAAGTCAACAAACAACGTCCGTGAAATAGAAGTAGTCAGGCGCTATCTTATACAGAACCGTGAGGACTACACAAAGTAATTTCTGCTCCCAAAAATTTGAAAGCCTTACAGTCTCTTTGCTTTGAAAGTTACCCCCAAAAGTATTGCTATCTATAAATCAATGTTTATTGCAAAAAGTCTGCGAAATTGTTAGCAAATTAGTTCGTTTTTAAACTAAATTAGCTATTATACTTGAACTTGATGAGTTTAAAAAGAACTAACTATTTAACTAAACGCTTATGCAGCTTGAATTTTTCTTGGAATATATAATATATTAGTAGTTGTTTTGTTTTATAGACTAAATTTTACAATGGTGCCTTGTATACTTTGAGCTCTCTTCAAAAGCTTGCAATTTAGAAGGCCACCATATCCTTACAAAATATTATTCCCTATAATAGACTGTGATTATCTTTTTTAATAGTTTATTCGCTATCCTCCCCTAGCTTTAACTTTATGATTAGTGAAAGCTTATCCCTTCCTTTAAATTTCTATAAAGAACTCTGCTTGACAACTTATACAGAATTAAGCTTGTTGCTCACATCTTCGCTATAGGTATAACAAACTATGTGGCCAAATCCATAAAGTTGCGAATAAGATTGCTCTTTTACACGATCGTGACCCGTTTCGCCGAGAAAAAGAGGTAGCGCTGTTAAACAAAATCTATGATATGGGCCTCATTGCTTCCAAATCTTCCTTTTCCGAGATTGATAAATTGAACGTGTCTTCGTTCTGCAGGTATATCAGCTCTTCTGTCCATAAGATATCTAACGCAATGGATTTCCCTAGACGTCGGTTACCTATAGTCATGTGCCGGCTGAAAAATGGCAGAGAATGCAAAAGAAGCAGTTCAGCTGATTGAGCAAGGACGTAAGCTAGCATTTGTTTCTCTGCTTAATTTTTACAGATGTTAGAGTTGGTCCTGACTGTGTTACCGATCCAGCCTTTTTAGTTACCAGGTAGTTACACTTCAACGATGTTTCTAAATTTGTTTAGAACTATGGAAGATTTCGTGACTTGGGTTGACACCTCAAAGATCAAGAGAAAGATAATGAAATACAACGACAAGGTAAGCAAGTGTCTATTGCACAAATTAACTTTTTTTAGTTGGATGATTATGATTTATTGTAACAATTTGGTCGACAATCCTCCAGCTAGACATCACTCGGTTGTCACCTTTTGTGTACCTGATTTAAGCTTCATGGAATACAAAAAATAGATGCCATTAATAGTATATAGACTATAAATACAATCAAATGCTTGCTTTATTTTTTATTTTTTGATCCGACCAAATATTTATATACATGTTCCTGAATCTTTGTACCTCACTTTCCAATGAGGTTTATTTATAATCAACCTGCTTTAAAGTACGCTCTTCTCGAAGCCTTCACATTGCTAGCTCACATAATTCTGATTCAAGACTATTCTACTTTGCTTGACACAAATATAGTACTATATTCATAACTATGCTTTGAATAGAAGTTTAAAGAGAACAAAATGAGAGAGTACTGTTTGCTATTGGGCTTAGTTAATAACTATGTCTTAAAGTCAATCAAGATAAGTTTGAGATAGCGAGCTTCAATACTGTAAATTCAGAACCTAAACATAAAAATGCGGGATTGTCAAATCCTTGGTCCAAATTTTGAATCACTTTTGCGGGCAACTCAGCTGAGTGAAAATTAAAATATTAAATAAAATTAACCATTTAATTTGACTTTTTTGGTTTATTTAAAGTGGCAGATTTCGAATCTCTTGAGCAGATAACTCAACTAACAAAAGACAAAATCAGCAAACAAATGTGGGATACATGAATCAGAAATGCAGGATTCTAATGTATGATTTAAGATTTCCTGTATTTCAAATGAATCATAGACATCATGTAAAAATTAACAAATCTGAAATTGCGGGATTGTTAAATCTAAGAACCAAGTTTCAAATCATAATTGCGAGTAATTTGAAACAAATATAATTTATAGGCATCTCAAATAGGAAAGCAAAGGATCTAGAGTGAATTTGTGCTGATTCTTTTAGGAAGCACAGGCATTCTCAAAAATCACCCTATTCCAATTTAAGACGGCTAAAATTTCGATCGTAATTTTCTTCAACTTAACATACTTAACAATAAAATTGACTAAAATATACACTCCTCTTTTTGAGTTTAATATTTTTAATAAAAATTTATTATGTCTTCTTTCAATAATAACCAAGTCAACGAGCTGTTCCTGGCCTTGACAAAATCATGCAGAGCTACGCTGGGTCTCTTAACAGTGAAGCCTCTGTCTATGACCACTCCCAACCCGCAGGCCTCTCCCCAAGCACTACACAGGAGTGTGTTCTTTCTCCTGCAACTTCCAGCATGGCCCTGTTTGCCCATCATGCACAGGCAGTTGCCAACCCAAATCCTGGATCAACAATGGCATCTGGAACCAGCCAATTGAGCCAAGGGGTCACCCAGAGAGCCCAGAACCCCAAAACAGCCAATCAGATGGCATTGATCAGTTCCCAACATGAACATATCCCACCTCCAGCCAATCAGCCTGAAAGACGCAGAAGAAAATCAATCACTCCAGAGATTGTTTTTGAAATGTTTGAAAAGTGAGGGATGCTTATATCCATCAGGGAAATTGTGGCCGCAATGGGTTTTGCAAAGTCCACTGTGGCTGCAATCCTGCGAGCCCACACCAACTGTGGCTCCCCTACCAAGAAGACTCCAATTGGTGCCCGTTCTTCAACTGAAGGTGAAAAAGCCCACCCTCTCATGATGGCTATTAAAGAGCGTGACTCGCAGATGCCCCTGGTCCAGGTCCGTCTCCAGCTGGGACTCCACAGCGTTTTCACTAATAAGAGAACAGTGAATTTGTGGATGCACAGATTTGTGGTTGCCGCCAGTCTCTTATTCAATCAGGTTCTCAGTGGTCCCATTTTGGTGGACACTGACCCCTATGATTCTAGAATCATCAATTTTATCAAAGTAAGGGCAATGAGGATACACAATGACGTCATCTTCTTGTTGTATGCCTTGATTTCTGCAAGCATCCAAGATCATGGAGAAAAGTGTATCCAATCTGACGTTTACAAGTGCAGCCCAATTTTGTATCAGTTTATCAGGGTTTTGTTGGCAGTTTCCCCATTGGGGGTCAATCATTACTCCGCGTCATCAAACACAGTAGATGGGTATGCCTACCAGACGGAGCTCAAGGCCATGCTGGAGAAGTGGGCTACCCAAAACGCCACATACACAGTTGTTCTGAGTGCTGAGATGAAGCAGCAGGAATGGGCAACTCAAAAAATCAGGGCTGCGGGGCATACCTGTTGGTCCTACCCCATCAACCACGCCAACATGCATCTTGCAGATGTATGTCTCTATAATTTTGGCTCTGCTCTCAGGCGCTTAAAGCCTACAACATACAATGAACTGTGTACCCAAATTGATAAGGGTTATGAGCTTTTCCCCTCTATGTTTGTCCAGGATTTTTCTGATCTTGTCATATTCTATGCAAGTGATAGTGATAAGTCCAGAAAGGACTCCTGCCTTCCCCCTTGCCAATCCATTCATTTCATCAAGCCTGCATATGTGACAGAAGACAAATTTGAGCAATTGAAGCAATCAGCTCTTGCTGCCCCTTCCCAGCCAATAAACCCTGCCCCCTATCAAGCCACCTGCCTTCCAACCCTGACTCCCAAGCCACCACCCAGTTCCTCCCCACTATCTCTGATGCCGTCCCTTTCACAGGCGCAGATGAAGGCAATATTCTTTCCGCTCATTCCCTCCCCTACTTGTCCTTTGATGAGTAAAATAAAACTTTTCTTTGTGACACCTCATTAAAAATAAAAAAATTTCTTTCAGTTCATAATTAATAATATATATTTTTTTACATTGTTAGAATTTCCCATATGTAAAGAATGTTGTACATTTGATGTGATAACATGTAATTATTTCCATATATATTTTCATCATCATTAATAAATTAAAGATTATAAATGAAAATATTGCATTATAATATTGCAATTAGACGTCAACTCTTGATATTTTGATATTATGTGCATAACCAATTCATTTTTTTAAATAAAATTCATTGTAAACTTGGCCTTTTTCATTGTAATTTGATGAAATGGACTTTGTTTATATTAGAGGGCCATTAACGCTTAGTATAATATTGATACATAGTGCATTTTCAGTCTGCATATTTACCTATTGATAATAATTCTGTAAACTTTTTAGTCGGATTTTGCGAGGTAATAATAATGTAATGTGTTAATAAATTACTGTTTATTGTCATTAATTGGCTGATCTTCTTTGCTGTGGCAATTGTACATTTTCTGATATTTACGCACTAGTATCCAATTGGTTGGTTTCCCATCCAATTGCACAGGCAATAGGAAATCAAGCTGCCACCCCGACCACATCCGGTCTCAGGGTGGCGGCTTGATTTCCTATCACCTGTGTGATTTGATGTGAAGCCAACCAATTGGATACCAGTGTGTAAATATCAGAAAATGTACAATCTCCACAGTAAAGAAAATCAGCCAATTAATGGTAATAAAGAGTAATTTATTGATCCATTACATTATCAGTACCTCATAAAATCCAACTAAAAAGTTTACAGAATTATTACCAATTGGTAAATATACAGGCTGTAAAGTGCACTATGTATCAATATTTGTACTAAGAGTTAATGGCTCCCTAATATAAACACAGTCCATTTATATAAATTAAAATGAAAAAGGCCTTGTTTACAATTAATTTTATTATAAAAAATGAATTGAGCTATGCAAATAATATCAAAATATCAAGAGTTGACGTCTAATTGCAATATTCTAATGCAATATTTACATTTATGATCTTTAATTTATTAATGATGATGAAAAATATTCATGCATTGAACGTAGTACTATAAAAACCAGTTTTTGATGTAATTCAAACAAAATGTCAAATATCTATAACTTGATAAACAAATTAGAAGCACACCTGCAAAAGGTTGTTGAAATATAAAAAATATCAGGGAAATAGTAACAGGAAAGCTGGGTAACAAGGGCCAGCCACAAATCCAGTCAAAATAAGATGATCTGAATAAACTAGGAAATATTATAGACAAAAAGAATAAAGAAGTGTTGCTCAATCTCCAGGGAACAATCCTATCAAGTCTGAAGTTCAATAACACAGCCTACAATTTGTGGGAGTTCTGGTAGGGGGCCAAAGAAAACAATAGGAAGATCAAACTGATTGAAAAAACTGAAATCCCATAGGAAATAAACACCAACAAAGAGGGAAATAATTAAATGGAAACAGATGAAAACAAAAATACAGTCAAGAAGCAGGAGCACCTCAAAAAACAAAGAAAATTCAACTAATGAAAATCAAGAGGAAACACAAGTAACACAGAAAATAAGGAAAATCAAAACCAGAAAAACAAATGAAGAGCAGCCAACACTCATGAAGTTTGCTGAAGGGGCGCCTGTGGCTGAGGGGGCCACAGGGGAAACAATCAGTAAGTCTTTTTATGGTTTACTTATATTTACTTAAGTTATAACTAGGGATGGGGACAAGGCCGCGGAAATGGCAGCTTTTACGCCAAGTTGGTTCTATGGGGGTTACCAATCACTGGTAGCTCCTGTAAAACAAATAAATAAAAATCAAATAATGTTGTAACTGTGCTGTTTTAGCAGAGTTACATGGGGGAAATATTTAGAAACTAGATAATAATCTTTATTGGGAGATAGTGATCATATAGTTCATGTGAATCAAGGATAACAGGAACATGATTGGTGATCACACAGCTGGATGGCAGAAGGGGGTGGCTTAATCCTGGTAATGAGTCAAGCCCCAAAACAAGGTATCCACCATAGAGGATCATCATCTGTTCATGTTGTTGGATTTGGTAATTTGAGTTGACTTCCTAGTCTGGCTTTGAGTGACTGGATAATCAGATTTCAGGTCACAAACCTGCTTGATTAGAACCTTGCTGGCGGGTTGAGCCTGCGGTTTTGACAATAAATAAAATAGTACAAGATAACATCAATCAATATGCAACAAAAGACACAATGAATAGGGAATTCAAAGTGCCAGAAGAAAGCTCAACCTGGGTCAAAGGAGCCTATGAATTAGGTGCAAGTATCAACTTCAAAGGAATAACGGATATCCAAATAAATGTCAACATGAATTTTGACAAATATATTTGAATGCATTGAATATTTTCTATTTTCAACTATGAACGCATATGAAATAAACCTGAAAAAAAGTCAATTTAAAGTTCCACAAGAAAACATCAAAGCCGCAATATTCAATAATTTACTAAACTAATATCAAACCAAACAGGCAATGCATTTTTAGTCAATAAAGTGAAACCATTAATCATATTGTTTGCAGTGGCGTGGGTCGCAGATGCCTCCAAAATTCCCAACTCTCCTTTACTCAATTTTTCAAACACGGCCTATACAAATTGATTAGTGATAATCTACAAGAAATTCTGCTTATTTGCAGAAAAATATACCTCACAGCAACTGCATCTCGCTGTTTACCTTGGGGTAGTACTACACTGCATTATGAAGGCCAACATGAAGAAGCTGTAGGAAGTGCCCCTTCAAATGGATATCTGCCGGCTGGCACTGGATAAAATGAAGACATTGCGGGGCTATCAAACTGTAGAGCATGTCCCATACAACTGTTTTACTTTAGCTTTGTTGTACAGGTACACAATACCTCCAGAGAACCAAATCCTTGTTAATTTGCTTTTGATATTGCATTTTATAAGACACTCAGTCACCACCCAGGTGTTGAGCGCCACCCCTCTAGCAATTGGCGCCAGAGTTGTCCACCACGTACAGAAGAGTACATGGTCCCAATTGGATGCATTAGCAGAAAATATAATTTTGGGGAATAATACCCCGGAATAATCACATCTCCCTTAGCAATTTGCATCCCCCTAATAAATCATCTTCCCTTGCAACTTAAATTTTATTTTTTTTAGATTTTTTATTTTAATTAATTAAAATTTTAATTTTAAATATTTTAATTTTAAATATTTTAATATTAAATATTTTAATATCTAAATTTTAATTACATATTTTAATTACTAAAATTTTAATATTAAATATTTCAATACTAAATAGTTCACAATTAAATAAAAATATTTAAACATTAATATATAAATTTTTTTATTTAAAAAAACATTTAAATATTTAATATTTAAACTTTAATAGATAAATTTTAAGATTTATAATTATAATTTTACTTTTAATATTTTAAGATTGCTTTAAATTTTAATAGGTAGATTATAATAGTAATATATATAACTCTATTACAAGACATTAGTTATAGTTGTGACCATATCAAATAATAAAAACTAAGTTAAAAATGTTTTTATTTACTAGCTTGTTGCTACGGGTTCATTTATTACATAGACAAACAATTAGAATTGAATTTATCCACATCATGTGGCCCGCTCCACTATTGTTTTAAACAAGTGATGTTTAGAACTCAAATTACCTTTCCCTTGTAATATGATTTGATAAATATATTCAATATGCTTGACCCACGTCCTAAAAACTAATTAGTAAGTGATACATAAAAATCATTGGTTGTTGTGCTGTGTGGCTATAGTGGCACTGAAATAACAAGGATCAGATGATGACCTGTAAGGTCCAATTTGTGGCTTAAAAAAGCCAAAGAACCAACAAGGAAGCACAATTGTTTAAATAAACTTAATCTATTTCTATCTTTTTCAATCTATTTATTTGTTAGCGCAACAGTCAATAAAATATTCAGTGCATTATAATAAAAATGCATGTTTTCTTACCTATTATAATTAATTTTACTTACCTTTTCTACGTATTCTTATATGTCTATAATATAATCAAATGTCATATCATTATAACATATAGTATTATTTTCAAGCCTCATTAAAAACAAAATAAAAAATAAAACCCAGAGCGCCCATTTATCTGATTAGCTCAGAGGCCAGGGCTTTGGGGAGGAAGAATTCTGAGTGCTTGTAAAAAGCTGCCACCACATCAGGCGACATTGCAAAATGACTGACCTCAAGGATGTTGAAGAGATCCTTGGTGTCCTGAAGGAGGCCTTTCTTCACCTTATTTTTGATCCACCCAAAGACCTCCTCAATTGGATTCAGGAATGGGGAATATGGCGGGAGAAAGAGAAGTCTCATTGGACAATTGATAAGCCAGTGGCTGGAGGTGTGGCTGTTTTTGTCAATGGGGAGGAACTTGGAAACAACCAGATCCACTTTGTGGAGCCCAAAATTATCCAACACAACAATTTTGGTTGTACTGCAGTAATTGATCCGGAGATACTCCTTGACAGTTTGGAGAAAATCAAGAAATGTCCCGCTATTATGGGAACCCTTGATCATCTGATACTGGTCCAACCTGCGAGGACCAAGAAGCGCTACCATTGAATAGGTCTAGGAACAGACAGCTGCACTATGGGCTACACCGTCCTTGGATCCCTTCTTGACCCACCCATGCCTAGACCTGAGTGAGGAGGAAAACGACAATTTGTTGATGTAGAAGAACTGGTCAGTCCCAGCCTCCTTTAGGGCCATATATGTCTTGGCATAAATGCGTCAATCATCAATGGTCTTCTCATTGTTTTTGTTGTACAGTAAAACTCCCAAAACTTTCCAGGAGAAGCCCAAATCAACCATTTCTTTGTAAACAAGGGTTTTAGAAACAGAAAGCCTGAACTCTATGGTAAGCATTGATTGGACAGCAAGTGAGTCCAGGTGACAATCCTTATAAACCCACTGCTTGATTGCCTCAAGATGGGTGGGCTGAAGTAGGCTGGGCTGCCGCTTAGCCTTGGCAGATTTTGCAATTCACCCAGTGTTGCCATACTTGGTGTTGATGTCGGCAATGTATCTGGCCGTAACACCAAATCAGGACGCAATATCCCAAACTGCCATTCCCCTATTCAAGCAGTTGAGGAGAGCTTCACGCTCACTATCCGTCAACCGACGCCAGCCCTTGGCAGGTACTGCGGCATCCTGGCTAGCAGGCTCAACACAGGGGATGGGGACCTTTGTGTAGAAGGTGGGATCACGCTTGGTTGCGCTGGCGCCATCAATGATGGCATAAGACACAGGCACAGATGGCTCTTTGGTGATGGCCAATGGCTCATATGAGGTATCAAAAACGCAGGGGCAGGAAGTAGCAACTCTTGGATCAAGAGTGCGGGGCCAGGTGACAACTGGGTACACAGTGTAGGTGTATGTAACCTCAATATTCCTGATGACCTTTGTGTAGGAGACTTTGGTTGTAGGCCTTGAGAGCAGCTTATGTCTTGGATTAAGGCTACTGTTCCTGGCTTGAGATGCAGGAGGTGATTGGCTAGTGCTTACACCTTGGGAGGCCTGTGTATTGGCATGACTCCCCTCAATTTGGGTTCTGGGTTTGTTCTTGGACCCTCTGGGACGCCCTCGTTGACAGGATGCCCCGCGGGCTGGTGCAGGAGCTGGTTGAGAATGCAATTGATAGTCCATAAAAATAAAATAAAAAATATATAATAAATTAAATATGTATTTATTTAGATTTATTGGTTTAGTTGTGGATAGTTGTTTTCTCTTGATTTAGCCTTGAATAGTAACAGAATTTCTATATCCGTGATTTGAAGTGTATAATATTGTATACTTTCCGGGTTTTGATAATTTTAAAGTTTAATAACTTTTTATGTCTAAACATGGTTATTGAGATTGAATTTTTTCATTTGATTTTAGTTGTGGTGGAGCTTCTTAATTTGGGTTGGTATTTCCTAGTGTGCTTACTGTACATTAGATCTGGATTCCAGTTCCTGCAATTAATATATGAGTTTACTAGTGGCATTCAAAAGCAATTTGAAATTTGGTTCATGGATTTGACAATCCCGCAATTTCAAAAAACATAGTAAACTTAATGAAAATGGTTGATGGATTTGAACACTTCAAAATTGATTCCAGTTAATTCATTTTATGAGTTGCGGCATTTTCAAATATTCAAATAAATACTCAAAAAAATCAATCTAATTAAAAAAGGCCATCCTGCAAAAGTGATTCAAAATTTGGACCAAGGATTTGACAATCCTGCATTTTTACGTCTAGGTTCTGATTTACAGTATGTTACCCTAGATGTTAGGATACACAATTATGCAAAAAGTGATGTAACATATTCAATTTATCCCTCTTGGGTAATTTTTTCCTGTGGATAATTCTGGAGAACCCAATAGAAGGAGATCCCAAGATATAATCAAAATATTCCACTAGGATGATACCTCAATTTTTAAAAAGATCTTCCCAAATATACTACAAAATCTACATGAACTTAATGGGACATACTTCCAGCTATAAAATATTCTCTTCTATCTAAATTCCCACCATTTTATTATTTCATATGTTTCCTATAAGTATATAACAGAAACAACATAATGATTTACACCAGCTTGGATTATGTTTGAGATAGCATCTTCACCTTGGGGATTCTCAAGCTAAGAAATCAATCAATAGCCTATTGGCTAGCTATTTAAATTTATACTATAACTTTGATGACATCATAATTTACAAAAATCTTGATTTCACCCTTGTCAAAGCAGTGGGGCCAGCACCTGGAAAGGCTTCAACTCAACTGAGAGGACCTTGGACTTGACCTGCCAACAGCCTAAAGTTAAAACATACCAAGCCAAGCTCACCAGTTGGGACACTACAAGCAATAACTTCCTATAAAGAGCACACCTCATTTACATAAGGAACACTGCCTCCAATCTGAGTGCATCTGGAGGGTTCCACTTGTTGGGTAACTGCTCTCCAATGATGTGGAGAATGGCACCCAGGTTAAATTTGATCAATGATGAACCCACAGGAGTCCCTATCATGAGAAGTTAATAAGATGGCTCTCCAGCCCAAAGCGGCCCAAGAATGGCAAGAATTATTAAAGGTAATAATACACAGCAGTATAAGCCAACAAATAACCCGGGGCGTTAGGATAGATTCCAGGTGAAATACTGAAAGGTTCAACATATAAAAAATAGGTGACAAGGGCCAACTTTGTACCAGGGAAATCTGTAGAGGGGCTCTTTGAGAGTAGGATCTGGCTCACCAAAATCTACATTAGCATTAGAAAGGGGGACCAGCATAATGAGGAGCAGAAGAAAAAATATTGGGTGGCTTTATGTCACTAAAAGTAAATAGCTAATTTCTGACTACTAATAAGATGAAAATATAGCAAGGAACAATTTTCCTTAAAAATTGTTAAAGCATCTGTTCATATAAAAAAGAAGCAGCTTATGTACTATAGGTGAGATGCTGAGGTAAATTTTGGTTTATCAAGTCCAGAGAGATGCTTTGTTCCATAATGGATAACTGATCCAAGGCTTGCAGCAACCTCCAGCCTGCAAGAGCAAGAAAGAGGGATTAAAGATTGAGGGTACCTTCTAATTCAGTGCTAGGATTGATGGGTTTGGCTTGGTTGGGCCCTTCTGGAGGCTGAAGGAATCTTGAATGAACTGTGCTTTTGATAGGCTAAGTTTGAGATTATCTGGGGCCACTGTACTTAAAGTGCATTTTTTATAGTTGATTATCCAGGCAGCAGTTTATATTCACTTCTGTGTCCAAGTGTGGGCTTTTCTCTTTATCTGATTATTTGGTTTGGTCTTTCTACAGCTTAATTTCAGGTTTAGCCCTATTTATAATAATATTTATAAGTATCAGATCCATTTTTACATTTAATTTTTCAATAAAATTTTTTCTGAATTCATAACTGTGTAAAATTATTAATTTAAACTATTCAAACTGGATTTTAAATTAATTGGCCTGCTTTTACACTCCTTTTTGCATTTAAAGATGCCAAGCTAGAAGAACCTTACCAATCTCTTTGCTGAGTGTTTTTGGTCCCTGAAAGGCCCATAATTATGACTTAAATTTTATCATTTGTCTCTGGTGAGTAAAGAAAGGAGTTTCCTACAGCATTGCTCCCCCTGAACCCATTTTCAAGCTATATTTTTTCTTTGCCATAAGATAAATTTCTTATCTAGTATAGGCTATCACTTCCCTTTCTTTAACTCTGATAAAGCAGCATATCTACAACATTTGTAGCACAGGTAGGCTCCTTCATCATACTGCCTTGTTGACAAGATTTTTAATTATCCCTGAAAACATTGAAAAAGGAAATTTATGAGAGAGTCATGACAGGTATTCCCATGAGCCATATATCCTAAACTGTAGGTTCCTCTATCCCTGAAATACACTCTATCTGTAAAGAGTTGTTAATCAGAGATGTGGATGGCCTAATTTATTAAGTAATTTGTATTGTCCAATGAGATCAAGTAGATACTTCAATTTACTCTCAACAAGAGATACAATTAGTTAACCATTATACTGAGTGCATATTTGTTTTGTCACAACACCAGCAGCAAGGATTGCTGATGCAGGGGTGCTGGCAAAACTGGGATAAAAAATAGGCCAGCAAGCAGGAAAAATGGCGCCAAGTTTGAATTCAAACCAATACTTGACTTCTGGATTGTCTTGTACCAATCAAATACTGTAAATTCAGAGCCTAAACAAAAAATGCGGGATTGTCAAATCCTTGGTCCAAATTTCAAATCACATTTGCAGGGTGGTCTTTTTTAATTAAATTGAATTCTTTGAGTATTTATTTGAATATTTGAAAATGCGGGAACTCATAGACACTCTGCAAATTTCAAGTCAAACTGCATATTTCCAATGGACAAAATGAATTAACTGGAATCAGATTTGAATTGTTCAAATCCATCAACCATTTTCATTAAGTTTACTATGTTTTTTGAAATTGCGGGATTGTCAAATCCATGAACCAAATTTCAAATCACTTTTGAATGCCACTAGTAAACTCATATATTAATTGCAGGAACTGGAATCCAAACTTAATGTACAGTATGCACACTAGGAAATCCCAACCCAAATTAAGAAGCTCCACCACAACTAAAATCAAATGAAAAAATTCAATCTCAATAACCATGTTTAGACATAAAAAGTTATTAAACTTTAAAATTATCAAAACCCAGAAAGTATACAATATTATGCACGTCAAATCACAGATATAGAAATTCTGTTACTATTCAAGGCTAAATCAAGAGAAAACAACTACCCACAACTAAACCAATAAATCCAAATAAAAACATATTTAATTTATTATATATTTTTTATTTTATTTTTATGGACTATCAATTGCATTCTCAACCAGCTCCTGCACCAGCCTGCGGGGAAGCCTGTCCACGAGGGCGTCCCAGATGGGCCAAGAACAGACCCAGAACCCAACTTGAGGGGAGTCATGCCAATACACAGGCCTCTCAATGTGTCAGCGCTAGCCAACCACCTCCTAAATCACAAGCCAAAAATAGCATCTTGAATCCCAGACAGAAGCCGCTCTTAAGGCCTGCCACCAAAGTCTCCTACACCAGGGTCACCAGGAACACTGAGGTTACTTACACCTCCACTGTGTACCCAGTTGTCACCCAGCCCTGCGCTCTGGATCCAAGAGTTGCCGCTTCCTGCCCCCACGTTTTCAACACATCATATGAGCCATTGGCCACCACTGTTGATCCATCTGCACCTGTGATCTATTCAATCATTGACGGCACCACCGTGAGCAAGCGTGATCCCACCTTCTACACAAAGGTCCCTATCTCCTGTGTTAAGCCTGCTATCCAGGATGCCGCAATACCATCCAAGGGCCAGCGTCAGTTGACAAATAGTGAGAGTGAAGCTCTCCTCAACTGCTTGAACAGGGGAATGGCAGTTTGGGATATTGCGTCCCAATTTGGTGTCATGGCCAGATATATTGGCAGTATCAACAAAAAGCATGGCAACACCAGGCAAATTGCCAAATCCATCAAGGCTAAGCGGCAGCCAAAACTACTTCAACCTGTGCATATCAATAAAATCAAACAGTGGATTACCAAGGATTGTCACCTGGACTCCCTTGCTGTCCAATCAATGCTCTCCACAGAGTTTGTGCTTTCTGTTTCTAAAACCCTTGTTTAAAAAGCAATGGTTGATTTGGGCTTCTCCTGGAAAGTACTGGGAGTTTTTCCGTACAACAGAAACAATGAGAAGACCATTGAGGATTGACACATTTATGCCAAGACATATCTGGCACTAAAAGATAATGGGAATTTCCAGTTCTTTTACATAAAAAAATTGTTGTTTTCCTCCTCACTCAGGCTAGGCATGGGTGGATCAAAAAGAGGTCCAAGGATGATGTAGCACATTGTGCAGTTGCCTGTTCCCAGACATATTCTATGGTTGCACTTCTTGGTCCTTGCAGGTTGGACCAGTATCAGATGATCAAGGGTTCCCATAATAGCAGGACATTTCTTGATTTTCTCCAAACTGTCAAGGAGTATCTCCAGATCAACTACCACAGTACAATCAAAATTGTTGTGCTGGATAATGTTGGGCTCCACAAAGTGGATCTGGTTGTCTCTGAGTTCCTGACAATCAATAAAAATAGCCATTCAGCCAACCACTGCCTGGCTGACTGTCTAATGAGACTCCTCTTCCTCCCCTGTATTCTCCATTTCTGAACTCAATCAAGGAGGTGTTTGGTTGGATCAAGAATAAGGTGAAACAAAGCCTTCCTCAGGACACTGAGGATCTATTCAATATTCTTGAGGTCAGTCAATTTGCAATGCCACCCAATGCGGTGGCAGCTTTTTACAAGCACTCAGAATCCTTCCTCCCCAAAGCCCTGGCCTCCAAGCCAATCAGATAAATGGGCGCTCCGGGTTTTATTTGTTTTTATTTTTATTTATTTTGTTTTTAGTAGGACTCAAAAATTATTATTTATATATAATGACGTGACATTTGATTGTATTGTAGACATATAAGAGTATGTAGAAAAGGTAAATAAAATTAATCATACCAGGTATGAGGAATGTATTTTTATTATAATGCACTGAATATTATATTGACTGTTGTGCTAACAAATAAATAAATTAAAAAAGATAGAAATAGATTAATTTTATTTAAATAATTGTGAATCCTTGTCGGTACTTTGGCTTTTTTAAGCCACAAATTGGACCTTACAGGTCATCATCTGATCCTTGTTATTTCAGTGCCACTATAGCCACACAGCACAACCACCAATGATTTTTATATAATCCTTATTAATTTGTACTTAGGACGCAGTTAAGTATATTGAATATGTGTATCAAATCATATTACAAGGAAAAGTAATTTGAGTTCTAAACAATCACTTGTTTAAAATATAAGTGGAGCGGGCCACATGATGCGGATAAATTCAATTCTTGTTGTTTGTATATGTAATAAATGAACCTATACTCAACAAGCTAGTAAATAAAAACATTTTTAACTTATTTTTATTATTTGATGTGGTTGCAACTATAACTACTGTCTTGTAATATATTTAGATATATTAATATTATAATTTACCTACTAAAATTTAAAATAAAATTAAAATATTAAAAGTAAAATTGTAATTATAAATCTTAAAAGTTATATATTAAAGTTTATATATTCAAAATTTACCTATTATTATTTAATTGTGCTATATTCAATATTGAAATATTACATATTAAAAATTTTAATATTGAAATATGTATTATTAAAATTTTAATATTAACTTTAAGATATTAAAATTTTAATATTTAAATATTTAAAATTAAAATTTTACTATAAAAATTTTAATATTACATATTTTGATATTAAAATTTTAGTATTAAAATATAAAAAATTAAAAAAATAAAATTTAATTTGCAAGGGGAAAATATTTATTGGGGGATGCTAATTGCAAAGGGGAATGTGATTATTCTGGGGTATTATACCCCAAAATTAAAATTTCTGCTATTGTGTCCAATTAGGACCACATACTCTTTTGTATGTGGTGGACAACTCTGGATGCAATTGCAAGAGGTGTGGCGCTCAGCACCCCAGTGGTTGCTGAGTGCTTAATAAAAGGTAATTGTGAAAGCAAATTGATTAGCAAATTCTTCTTGGGAGGCATGTAGCACCCATACAGCAATGCAAGTGCAAAGGAGTTGTACAGGACGTGATCAACTGTCCTGTACTCCTGTGGTGTCTTCTGTTGTTCTAGTGCTAATTAGCATATGTCTATTTGAATTGGTATGTTCTCCAACTTTTTAACATTTGTTTTTAATATGCTTGTAATAGTATTCCTAGGTATACAGCAACGTGAATCCTTTGTGAGGTTTATTTTTTGGAGAACATGCATATTTTTTGTATATTTGAACTAATCTGTTGATATAGGAAATGTTGCTGAACTTGAAGATGGTTCTGGGGGGGCGCCCATGTTGTATATGCCCCCATGCCTTGGCAAACAAAAAGAATAAAGGCTTGAACTTATTCACAAGGACTGCGTCCCCAACTTTATTTGATAATGCTTTAAACACTTTGTTAAAAATTTCAGTTTTGATATATTCTGGTCCTATTTGAAAGTCTGTTTTTTTAGATTTTTTTTATATTCATTTATATTTGCAAATGGGAATTGTTCACAGCATTTTTAAATATATTTCATTTAAATTCATCTTGATATCCCCTTGAATTTCATTCATTTCCTTAAACTTGATTATTTTGCCTAGATTGTAGGTTTCCCTAACCCACAGCAAGTACCCCACAGGTGCCATGTATTCCCTTTTCTTTGCTTCCTTATTTGCAAATTAATTCATGTTCATTTGAATTATTTTATTGATTTCATTTTGATTTATTTGTTTTACAGGGACTATCAATGATTGATAACCCTCATAAAACCAACTGGGCGTAAAGACCACAACTTCAGCAAACTCATCCCCATTTCTTGCTATAACTAAAGTAAATTTAAGTAAAACATAAATAAACTTACTAATTGATTTCTGGCAGCCCCCTCAGCCACATGTGCCCCTTCAACAAACTTCATGAGTGTTGGCTGCTCTTCATTTTGTTGCAACTGAACCAATGAGAGTTCAGTATTTGAATTGGGGAAGACAACAGTCCAATAGAAAGGACAATAATGAATAGAATAAGGTATTGTTTATTGTAGAATATTGTGATTAATATATGATATGTGAAGACCACTGGTCCACAAGGGGGTGGCATAGTGGCATGTTCCATGTAAGGTTCAAATCCAAGGAATAACTTGTGCAGGGATCAGCAGGTCAAATTGATAGCACTTCTAATTAGGAGGAAGTGCCCGCAATTTGATATTGCCATCATATTGATTCATGTTGTTAGATAATTCAAGGGGTGACTCATCAAGCACCCCTGTGTATTGTAAGATACGTTGGCAGAAAAGTCTGGAAACTTGATTGCAACACCCCCCTTGTCCCCTGCTTGTTGTCAGACACCAGGATCAGAGTCTGCAGCAGATCTGGGAAGGTCTGCACAAACAACCTTTGTGTGGGGATGGAGTGGCAGGGGCACAAGCAATTGTGGTGGAGCTTCTTGGTGTTTCCTTGGGAATCTTCAAGTTGATAGGTGTGATTATCATAGACCGTGGCTATCTTGAAGGGCCCTAGGTGGTTAGGTTCCAACTTGGCAGAATTGGGATTGAGGGTGTAGACAGGATCACCTACACGTATCTTGCCTCAAGGTTCTTTGTCCCTCCTTCAATTTTTTTTTGTTTGATTTCTCGGGCTTTGGCACACCATTGGTTCAGGGATGGAGTTGTCAACAGGGGGCTTTCTGGGAACCGTAGACCATAACTTTCCCTGTTCAACTCCCGTCAGACTGTCTGGTGTTCCAAAGGCCAAAGCGCTGGGGCTGAACCCGGTGCCTCTGGTGATTCTTGCTCGTAAAATAAGTAGAGCGGTGGGCAAGTGTTCAGTCCATGCAGTATTGGGATGCTCCTGTGAGAGATTGGCAATCAGTTGAACCAGTGAGCCATTTAATTGCTCTAAACACCCATTGGCTTAAGGATGGTATGGGTTGTGAGTATTCATTAGAGTGCATTCTTGGCGCAGTACACCTTCATGACATGACCAACAAGTTTAGGGCCACCATCTGTGATGAGGCATTTGGGCCGCCCAAAGCGGGCCACAATTTCCTTGCCAACAAAGCAGGTGATGGTGGTGGAAGTGTGGTTGGTTGTTGCCCAGGCCACTGGCCAACAAGTGAAGTAGTTGATGGCAGTGATAATGTACTTATTTCCCAGTCTGTCTTCAGGGAGTGGCCCCACAATGTCAAGGGCCCACTGCTTGAAGGGTTCCATGGCCTTGATGGGCAGGACAGACTTGGGGAGTGCAGGTTTGGACGTGTTCTTTTTGCACAACACTCATGTTTTGAGGAGATCCAAGATGTCTTGACGCATGCCTGGCCACCAAACCTTCTGTTTTATGATCTCAAAGAGATTGCACCTTCTGATGTGACCCAGGGTTTGATGGTAGTGCAATATTGTGTCCCCTTGTTGTGTGATGGGAATGTAGGGTGTCTTTTCACCTGTCTCTGCCTGGCAGCAGAGTTGCCAGCATTAGTGGTGAACTGACTTTTGTTGTCCTTTATCTTGGAGATGGTTACCAAATTAAGGCCTTTATAACAAGTTGCTTCAGGACAGAGATAAAGCATTGGCCAAACTAGATCCAAGCCATTGTCCCTGGTGATGAACACTACATAGAGCCGTGAGAGGGTGTCAGCTGTGACAAGTTTCTTCCCAGGCTGGTACTTGATGTGCAACTGGTAGGGGGATAGATGCTCAACCTAGCCTGCTTGGTGGTGTGTCAAGTGGAATTGTGTGTTGAAGTACTGGAGTGACTTGTGATCTGACAGGACGCGGGGTGAAAAGGTTGCCCCTTCCAGGTAACAACACCATTTCTCAATGCAGTGCACAATTGCCGCTAATTCTTTATCATGTATGAGGTAAAATTGTTCTGAGTCAGTGAGCTTCCTGGATTTGTACGCCACAGGAAGGAAGACGCCCTCATTGGTTTCTACCTGTAGCACGCCCCCTATGGCTCTGTCAGAGGCATTGGGTTTGAGTTTGTACTGGCGGTTTCAATTGGGGAACTGCAGTAATAGTGCTGTTGTGAGCCTTTGCTTCAACGTCTTGAAGGCTTGATCTTTGGCGGGGGTCCAATGGAAGCGTTGTTTGCTATTGAGGAGCTCAGTGAGAGGTGCAATTAGTTCCCCGCAATTGGGGATGAATTTGCGTACATAGACAACCATGCCCAAGAATGTCCGCACTTGGCCAACCTTGGTGGGAGATTGCATACTAATGATTGCCTTGATTTTGTCAGGGTCAGGCTTTATCCCTTGGGCAGAGATAGTGTTCCCAAGGAATAGGAGCTCCAACTTGAGGAATTCACATTTGGAAGGGTTAGCTTTTAGCTGGTTTTTCCAGAGGGTGTCAAGGATAGCACAGAGGTGTTGGAGGTGTGTGGTTTTATCCTGACTGAATACAATAATGTTGTCAAGGTACACAACAACACATTTCCCAATCAATTCCTCAAATGCTTTGTTCATCAACATGGCAAAGGTGAAAGGAGTGTTGGTCATTCCGAAGTTCATGACCTGACACTCAAACAACCTGTAGCGTGTGCAGAAGGCAGTTTTTGCCTCATCCCCTGGTGCAATGCAGACCTGGTTGTACCCTGCGGTGAGATTGATCTTGCTAAAGACCTTCATACCCGTGAGTGTGTCAAACAGGTTATCAATCAACAGCAGGGGGTATTCATTATTAACAGTCACTTCATTTAAGGCGTGGTAGTCTGTGACCAAACAAAGGGACCCATCCTTCTTGGCTACAAAAAAGACAGCAGCCTCATATGGAGAGAGCAAGGGGCAGATGAAGCCCTTGTTGAGTGCATCCACAAGGTGCTAGGAGAGGGTCTCATCTTCTTTTGGTGTAAGGCAATAGAGGGAATGTGCCTTGGGAAGCAACCCTTGCAGTTGTACAGCGTGCTGGATCTCCTGGGGTAGAGGTAGTTGTTTGAGTGTTTCACTGAATACGTCCTTGTACTCCTTGAGGAGTGCAGCTAGCGCTGGTGGTGGTGATGTTGACAAGGGAGGGACTGCAGATGATTCAGCGCAGATAACTTTGAATGAGCATTAGTTAAAGTCTAGTTTCCCCCTTGAAGTCATACAAGCCTGTTTATGTTATTCTGACAAACACAGTATTGTGAAGCAACTTGCTCATTTTGACAGGATATATCTGAAAGCCCACCCTATTTCTATTGAGGGTGATTACAGACATATCCCAGTCAATGTAGGGACAGTTGTGTTGAAGCCAGTCAAGGCCAGCAATTATGTTGTGGCTGAGCCCTGCCATGCTTGGCCCATAGTGTTTAACCTGGAAGTTCCCCATTCTCACAGAGAAGGGTACAGTCTCATGGGTAATTGCCACTCTACGGGAGTCAGCTACTTGTACTGCCTTGAATCTGCTTGGCACTTGGTCTAATTGTTGAGAGTCAGCAAACGCCCAATCAACCATAGTGTGATTGGCCCTGGTATCTACCAATAGTTTGTGGGTGTTCCCATGAAAACAGAAGGGATAGGCCAAGCAGTTTAATTTATTTGAAGAGTGGCTTGCTTGGAGAACAGGGTTATTACTGTGAACTTTGAAAATGTCAAGGGTTTCAACTTCATGCACACTGTAGTTGCAGGGGTTCTTTGAAAGGAGAGATTGAGAGTGAGGGTCAAGTGGAGCCATAGCACCTCTTGTAGCTACAACCACAGGCTTTTCCCTGGTCCTCAAGTTGTGCTAGTTAGAGTTCCCCCTTGCAGGGGCGCTTAACCCCATTGTCCTGCTGGCGGGGCTGGCAGCAGCCCACTTAGTTGTGGGCACTGTCAGGTGCAGAGCAAGGTTGGAGTGGAGCATTATTTGACCTGCGGAAGCCCATTGAGGCCTGGTTTTTGGCCTCCACAATGGCCTTATAAAAGTTGTTGATAAAGGTGCAGCAGTCTACAGGGACCCACTTGCAGATATGGGGCTTGAGCTCATTGACTATCAAGGTAAGAAGCATGGCATTTTCATTGGTCACAGCTTCTGGGGCGGCGGCAAGGTATTTGGGGACAGACCCGGTCTGTTTAATGACCAGGAGAGGAGTACTTACCACAATGGGAGAGAAGGTTTTGCTGTAGCCAGACTTTGGAGCATCCCTGAATAACACCCAAGTGACATCTACTTCTTGGCTGGCCCAGTTGGTGAACCACACAGCGGCAGGCCCTGTGAGGCGCCCAGACACAGTAGCAACCCACATGGGCTCAGGTACTTGACAGATACAGAGGTGGGTTTTGGTGGAGTGAAGCCAACTGACAATGTCAGCCCCTTTTTCACCATCCACAAAGGATTCCAGCTGTAGGTTGAGCATGCATTGTGAAAGGTCTGACTGGGGCAGGGTGACACTTGCGTTGCGCTGCCCAAGGCAGAGTCAATTATACACACTTGTAAGAACCAGCTGATCTTAGTAAATCACTTACACGTCAGGTATGTCCCCCTCAGGGATTGGCAGGAAGGTCTCTTGATGGGGATTAGCCATATGGCCTGTACTCTGTCCTTTCTTGGGGGAATTTTTCTTTTAGATAGGTTGTTAAACTACCGCTGCTACCACTGTTGCAACTGAACCAATGAGAGTTCAGTATTTGAATTGAGGAAGACAAAAGTCCAATAGAAAGGACAAGAATAAATAGAATAAGGTATCATTTATTGTAGAATATTGTGATTAATATACTATATGGGGAAAGCTACCAGGCCACAAGGGGGTGGCATAGTGGCATGTTCCATGTAAGGTTTGGAGCCGAGGAATAACTTGTGCAGGGATCTGCAGGTTGAATTGAAGCGCTCCTAATTAGGAGTAAGTGCCCGCAATTTGATATTGCCATCAGATTGATTCATGCCGTTAGATACTTCAAGGGGCAACTCATTGAGAGCCCCCTGTGTATTGTAAGATACGTTGGCAGGCAAGTCTGGAAACTTGGTTGCAACAAATTGATTTCCTGGGCTTGATCTTCCTTATTTTCCAAGCTACTTGTGCTTCCACTTGATTTTCATTTGATAAATTTTCATTGTTATTGTAGCGCTTCTGCTTCTTGATTGTGATTTATTTTCATCTTTTTCCATTTGATCAGTTTTCTCTTCATTTGTGTTGATTACCTTTGAAATTCCAGTCTCTTTAATCATCTTGATTTTCTTATTGTTTTCTTTGGCCCCTTGCCAGAACTCCCACAAATTGTAGGCTGCATCATTGAACTTCAGACTTGATAAAATTGTTCCCTGTAGATTAAGTAACACTTCTTTGTTCTTTTCATCTATAATATTTCCCAATTTATTCAGAGTATCTTCTTTTGACTGGATCAGTGGCTGGCCCATATTAACCAGCTTTCCTGTTACTAATTCCCTGATATTTTTTCTATTTCAACAACCTTTTGAAGATGTGCTTCTAATTCATTTATCAAGTTTTAGATATGACATTTTGTTTGAATTAAATAAAAAAACTGGTTTTTATAGTACTGCCATCAACGCATGAATATTTTTCATTATCAATAACAAATTAAGGACCCCAAATATAAATATTATATTAGAATATTGCAGGCATGCATTAAATCCTGATATTTAGATATTATGTGCATAACTCAATGTATTGTTTATAATAAAATTCATTGTAATTTATATAAATTTACTGTGTTTATATTAGGGAGCCATTAATGCTTGGTACAAATATTGACACATAGTGCACTTTACAGCCTGTATATTTACCAATTTGTAATAGTTCTGTAAACTTTTTAGTTGGATTTTATGAGGTACTGATAATGTAATGGATCAATAAATTACTCTTTATTACCATTAATTGGCTGATTTTCTTTACTGTGGAAATTGTACATTTTCTGATATTTACACACTGGTATCCAATTGGTTGGCTTCACATCAAATCACACAGGTGATAGGAAATCAAGCTGCCACCCTAAGACCAGATGTGGTCGGGGTGGCAGCTTGATTTCCTATTGCCTGTGCAATTGGATGGGAAACCAACCAATTGGATACTAGTGTGTAAATATCAGAAAATGTACAATTGCTACAGCAAAGAAAATCAGCCAATTAATGACAATAAACAGTAATTTATTAGCACATTACATTATTATTACCTCGCAAAATCTGACTAAAAAGTTTACAGAATTATTATCAATAGGTAAATATGCAGACTGAAAATGCACTATGTATCAATATTATACTAAGCGTTAATGGCCCTCTAATATAAACAAAGTCCATTTCATCAAATTACAATGAAAAAGGCCAAGTTTACAATGAATTTTATTAAACAAAATGAATTGGTTATGCACATAATATCAAAATATCAAGAGTTGACGTCTAATTGCAATATTATAATGCAATATTTTCATTTATGATCTTTAATTTATTAATGATGATGAAAATATAAATGGAAATAATTACATGTTATCACATCAAATGTACAACATTCTTTACATATGGGAAATTCTAACAATGTAAAAAATATATATTATTAATTATGAACTGAAAGAACAAAATTAATTTTAATGAGGTGTCACAAAAAAGTTTTATTTTACTCATCAAAGGACAAGTAGGGGAGGGAATGGGCGGAAAGAATATTGCCTTCATCTGTGCCTGTGAAAGGGACAGCATCAGAGATAGTGGGGAGGAACTGGGTGGTGGCTTGGGAGTCAGGGTTGGAAGGCAGGTGGCTTGATGGGGGGCAGGGTTTATTGGCTGGGAAGGGGCAGCAAGAGCTGATTGCTTCAATTGCTCAAATTTGTCTTCTGTCACATATGCAGGCTTGATGAAATGAATGGATTGGCAAGGGGGAAGGCAGGAGTCCTTTCTGGACTTATCACTATCACTTGCATAGAATATGACAAGATCAGATAAATCCTGGACAAACATAGAAGGGAAAAGCTCATAACCCTTATCAATTTGGGTGCACAGTTCATTGTATGTTGTAGGCTTTAAGCGCCTGAGAGCGGAACCAAAATTATAGAGACATACATCTGCAAGATGCATGTTGGCGTGGTTGATGGGGTAGGACCAACAGGTATGCCCCACAGCCCTGATTTTTTGAGTTGCCCATTCCTGCTGCTTCATCTCAGCACTCAGTACAGTAGTTTTCAAACCTGTTGAGATAAACATATATTATTCAGTTTAGAACACATGAACTCAGTCTAAAAACAAAATCAAAGTGGATCCAAATCTATTGTAACTTAATATAAATCCCTTGATTTTTGGTTTTGTTTTAGACTGAATTCATGTGTTCTAAACTGAATAATATGTTTATCTCAACAGGTTTGAAAACTACTGTACAACTGTGTACACAGCTTGTTGGGTAGCCCACTCCTCCAGCACGTCCTTGAGCTCTGTCTGGTAAGTATACCTATCTGCTGTGTTTAATATTGCTGAGTAATAATTGACACCCAATGGGGAAAATGCCAACAAAACCCTGAAAAATTGATACAAAATTGGGCTGCGCTTGTAAACGTCAGATTTGATACACTTTTCTCCACAATCTTGGATACTTGCAGAAATCAAGGCATAGAACAAGAAGATGACGTCATTGTGTGTCCTTATTGCCCTCCCTTTGATAAGATTGATGACAGGAGACTCATAGGGGTTGGTATTCATCAAACTGGGACCTGTGAGAACTTGATTGGGCAAGATTATAGCAGCAACCACAACTCTGTGCATCCACAAATTGACTGTTCTCATATTTGTGAAAATGCTGTGAAGTCCCAGTTGGAGACAAACCTGGACCAGGGGCATCTACAGGTCATGTTTCATTATGATCATCATAAGGGGATGGGCTTTTTAACCATTGGTTGAAGTATGAGCACCAGTTGGGGTCTTCTTGGGAGGGGGCCACAGTTGGTGTGGGCTCGCAGGGTTGCAGCCACAGTGGACTTTGCAAAACCTATCATGACTGCAATTTCCCCAAGGGACATAAGCATCCCTTGCTTTTTGACCATTTTGAGAACAATTTCTGGGGTGATTATCTTTCTTCTGTGTCTTGCAGGCTGATTGGCTAGAGATGGAATGTGTCTATCTCAGGAACCAGACAGTGCTATCTGGTTGTCTAATTCTTGATTCCAGATTCCCTGGGTGACCCCTTGGCTAAATTGGCCAATTACAGATGCCAGTGTTGATACATGATTTGAATTAGAAGCTGCCTGTGCGTGATTGGTAAACAGGTCCATGCTTGAGGACACAGGAAAAAGAACACACTCCTTTGTAGTGCTTGGGGAGAGGCATGCAGGTTGGGAATGACCATAGACAGAGGCTTTGCTGTTGGAAGACCCAGCTTAGCCCTGCATGATTTTTTCAAGGCCAGGGAACAGCTCATTTATTTGGTTTTTATTAAAAGAAGGCATAATAAATTTTTATTAAAAAATTAAACTCAAAAATGGGAGTGTATATTTTAGTCAATTTTATTGTTAAGTATGTTAAGTTGGTGAATAGTAGGATATAAATTTTAGCTGTCCTAAAATGGAATAGGGTGATTTTTGAGAATGCCTGTACTTCCTAAAAGAATTGACAAAAATTCACTCTAGATCCTTTAACTTCCTGTTTGAGATGCCCATAAATTGTATTTATTTCAAATTCACTAAATTTTTATTTGAAATTTGGTTCTTGGATTTGACAATCCCGCAATTTTGGATTCATTACTTTTTACATGATGTCTATGATTTGTTTGAAATACAGGAAATTTAAATTGTACATTAGAATCCCACATTTATGATTCATGTATCCTAAATTTGCTTCTTGTGTTTTGTCTTTAGTTAGTTGAGTTATCTGCTCAAGGGATTCAAAATTTGCTAATTTAAATAAACCAAAATAGTCAAATTAAATGGTTGTTTTATTAAATATTTTAATTTTCACTCAGCTGATTTGCCCTCAAAAGTGATTTTAAATTTGGACCAAGGATTTGACAATCCCATATTTTTATGTTTAGGTTCTGAATTTACAGTAATAAAATTTTATTAAGGTGAGCATTAAGGTGTACTATAACAATTAATAAAACCACATGTAATCAAGACCTTCTACAGCAACCATGGCCCCCATATTGGGCATCAGCTGGTTCTGATACCAACCAGCCAATATGAAATGCTAGAAAAATAAAAAACTTACACAATAAATAAAAATAAACTTTACAAACTCAAACCAACACAAGAAGACAGTAGGACATGCCATATCAAAATACACCATCTCAATTTTAATTTGAGATGGTGTTTTTGCATTAGTGCTTTTGAATAACAAAGAAAATAAAATAAATAATAAAATAGTTAAATTCACTTATAAATTTATAATATGGCATCTTGAAAGTACACTATCATTATTTTATCTTTTTGAGTCAAATTAATTAAATCATATTTCACTAACTTTAATTATATATGAAATCACTTAGTATGGGGGCATGTTTACGCCATCTTGATTTTACGTCATCTCAATTAAGCCATTTATCTCAACTAAAATAAGTCTATTCCCGCACTAAAATAAGTCTGTTGTATACAATTAGAAGATGTTCATATAGTATTAATCCAATACATTTATAATAGGAACAACCTAAAACAACACCACTAAAGTAGTCCTACTAGTGATTGTCATTGCTGGGTAAAAAAGGCACTTTTGCTATATATAATTTATTACTTATCTATAAATGGATATGTGGATAAGGGGCTCCTTAATAAAATATTTTATTAGTCATTTTAATATGAAAGGTGGTGTCAAGTATATACTTCTGGGAAGTATAATAAACAAGATAAAGAGGGAAATTAAGAAGAGAATGATACTTTATTGGGTATGAATATAAGATAAAATATAGTATCACAGAAAGCCACATACTGTCCATGTACGTCATGGAAGTCATGGGGCTTATCCAAGTAATGTTTCTCTTAAGTCACAAGGCTTATTAAAGTTGTGTTTCTCTTAGGATCTGGATTTTTTGATCCCCATAATAGATAACCAAATGATAGCAGTGCCACTGACTTAATGATTGGTTGGTAAGCCTTTTGGTGAATCATTCAATGAGTCATTTGGGGTGTTAATTCCCCAAGAGGGAGTAATAAAAGATGTTGCAACAGTGGTAATTACTCCATTTCAATTTATGTCACTTCAAATTCAACCAGGTTTCATATCACCTAACTGATTTGATGCACATAACAAATAGGGGAAAATAAGGGGAAATTGCATATGATGCCACTCTACACTATATCAATTCCGCTATCGCATTTTTTCTTTCCACTTTCCAAAATTACTATTTCACGTCAAAAATCACTTAAATAAAAAATGTAAGAAATTGCCTGAAACTTTGCAGATACATATTTTTTGGCCTTTTATAAACAACTGGGTACTTTTCAACCCCAGTTGTATAAACTATTTTCTTTTGAAATATTAAGGTTTTACTCTTTGGTTCAGTTGAGGTAGCTACCCAGTAAATTTCTTAATTTAATATAAAAAGGTCAAAATCACTATGTTTTTGAGCTACAACATCTCAATTAATTCATCTCAAAAACGCCATTTTGGCTGCAAGTTTTCAGTCAAAACTCAAAGTTTTGACTATCTGCACTACTAATAAAAATTATTTTTACAAAAATAAAAAACTTTTAAATCTTGATAGCATATATTTTCAGACTTTCTCAAAAGTTTTATGTAAAAATATTGACTTTTTTATTATAAACATTCCCGTTTTTCTATTTGAAAACTTCCCCCAAAATGCCCATACTTTGATACTAATTTACTTTTATATGCCTCCCAAGTCCATCAACAAAGCTACGCCCAAGGCCTCCAAGGATAAGGCCAATCCTCTTAGGGCTAAAAAGGCCAAAACTATCCCCCCAAAGCAGCCTTCTAAGGCTAAAGCTCCTCCCAAGACCCCAACATCATCACCTAATCCAGAGGAAACTAGCATAACCCCTCCCCACTCTCCCTTTATATACTTCCCCTCTAATCCTCAAGAGAAGCTGTTTGATTTCAATTGCCACTCTGATCCCACATCAGAGCCTGAGGAGGAGCAGGAGAGGGATCTGAGCCTGGTGCTCTGTGGATGATCAAATTGAGCTCTGGTATGTTAAAACTGTCCACAATATCTGCAACAGGGATTGCACCTTTGCTGTGCCTACCTGTAAAGTCACTTCCCCCTTTAGCCTTGGATAGGACAATCTTCCCACGTCACACCAAAAAATCTTCTCAGAAGCCAGCCAAGCCCCTTAATTCTCTTGAATATTTAGCCCACACGGCTGATGAGAGATTTGTGTTGGCATACCCTTCCCAGGTGGTAAATACTGATGAGATGAACTTGGTTCCTACTTGGGAAGAATACCTGATTAATTTGTACTATTTTTTTGCTTGGGCTCAACCACACTTAGAAGTAATTAAGTCTAAACAATCAGGTTGCACTACTGCTAAATCATTAAATCCCAACCCAACTGAAATGGATGGTGAGCTACACCATTCATTGGACACCAGCCAATCAGAGTTGGAGTCGGGAATTATTGTAAAACCCTCCAGCTTGTTGGATCTGCCTGGCAAAAATTCTCTTGTGGCCAATCAAACCTGCGCCCCTGAGTCAGGTGACCCTGAATTATGAATCCTACCCTTAAAGCAAGACAGGGGACTTTTGGTCACCTGTGTCAAAACCGCAGGCTCGACCCGCCAGCAAGGTTCCAACCAAGCGGGTTTGTGACCCGCAACCCAATTACCTGGTCACTCAAAGCCAGACTAGGAAGTCAACTCAAATTACCAAATCCATCAACATGAACAGATCATGATCCTTCACGGTGGATACCTCAATTTGGCGCTTGACTCATTATCAGGATCAAGCCACCCCCCTTCTTCCATCCAGCTGTGTGATCACCAATCCTGTTCCTACTATCCTTGAGTCACATAAACTATATAATCATTATCTCTCAATAAAGATTACTATCTATCTTCTAAATATTTTTCCCTGTGTAACTCTGCTAAAACAGCACAGTTACAACATTGGTAGCACAGGTAGGTTCTCCATCCTACCTTATCTTGAAAAATTCCGCCTGTTGCCCGCACACACCACAGCCAGAAAATCCTCGACAGAATTATGTCTGGCCTCCTGCCTGAATGGACGCTGTATACTCCTGGTACCAAGATACCTGATGGCTTTGTTCTCTACCAAAACACGGTGATCCCGCTACCCGCCTTCAACGCCCTGTCTGCCCAAGGGTTCTTTCAGACGCCTTCCTTGATGCCACAACCAGCTGACAAAACCACCATGCCTGCCTATGTTGCACAAAAACTTTGCAGCACCGCCTTGGAACCCTTTGCAGGGGCCAACGACAACAATGCTGCCGCATGGATCCAGTCCGCCCAAAGCAAGCTGGCTCAGATGGAATGCCCACAGCAATTTTGGATTGTGGAGATTTCCATTTGTCTGACCCATGACGCTGGCACCTGGTGTGACAAGTGGCACAAAGAGCACACCAACAAGAACTGGAACACTTTAAAACAGGACTTCTTGGCAAGATTTGTGCTTAAGGATACAGCGCTCATGATCATACGCCAAGTAAAGAACCTAACCCAGACAGGCACTGTGAAGGAACTTACCTGCGCCTACGAGGAAATCCGTCTCTGTGCCCCATCTGATATGGCCTTTGACACCCCACCAACACACCTCATGTACTACAACGCTCTCAAGCTGCACATGATGAGACATGTGAGCCTGGACCAGGTTACCAACCTGCAAAGCCTGTACTGTGAAGCAAAAAAAGCGGAACAAACATCCAATGCTCTACACAAGGTACAGACTGGGAAACAAGAAAGACCCAAGGACTCCCATCCAAGCGGGTGCTCCTCTTGACCACCTCCTGAAGCAACGGCAACAACCACAAGCCCACGGGTTTGAATGGGAATGGAAATAACAGCCAATCAAATTGTACCCATTTCTGTGTCATTGCCACCCAAGGCAACCAAGACAAGGGAAAAGCCCGGGGAGAGCACTAAGCAAGCCAAGCTCTTCCCAAGCAACTCCTGACTTGCCCAACAGTGAATACCGACCTGAGGACGTGGACCAATGCCCAATGATCCAAGTGCACTTGGAAGACCCGGTACTATACACCATTGCCAGACATCCCAATAAACTGTTGTCATATCCTTTCCGCTTTTGCAGTTACACAGGCTCAGCACTCCTGGATTTGGGCGCAGATTGAACCTTAGTTGACAGCAGCTTTGTAGAAAAGTTCAAGCTGGCCTCTAATCCTTTGCGGATTAAAAACGTGGTCCTGGCTGATGAAAACCACATTGCTGTGACAAAGGAAACTGCCCCCTTCTCTGTCATGCTTGAGAACCTCCACTCCACCATCCAAGGTCCTGTCATTGACTTCCCTAAGTTTGACATTGTACTGGGACTAGACTGGTTACAGAAAACAACCCCCACGTGGACTGGGCAACCTCAGTGTTGACCATCAAGCGTGAAGATGTCAACCACCAAATCTACCTGGACTCTGTAGACCAACTCCTACGAGACCACGTCTTTGTACGCATCACAGAGACCCAGAACAAGAAAGAAAGCCTAAAAGCAATTGACTGGGACTCCTGCCAGTATGAAATAATACACTTCAAGGATCACCAGGACACCTTCACACCACAAGATCACAACATTGTGGCCTGGCACCCAGAAATCTTCAAGGAGGCGTTACCTGGGTTGCCCCCTGAGAAACACATTCAACACTCTATTGAACTCAAGGGGGCTGTACCCAAGGCACGCCCTATTTACAGGCTGACCCCAAACAAGGACAACACCCTGCGCGCCTATCTCAAAGAGGCACAGGAAAAAGGACTTATCCGCCCCTCACAGTCTCCCTTTGGGGCTGCCGTATTCTTTGTGGCTAAAAAGGACAGTACCTTACGCCTGGTTACAGACTATTGCGCCCTAAACAAAGTCACCATTAAGAATTGTTACCCATTACCACTAATTGACAATCTCTTTGACGCCTTGGGAGGGGCCTCTGTCTTCTCAAATATTGATCTAACTGCAGGCTACAACCAGATTCATATCAAGGAGGAAGACATCCCCAAGACAGCCTTCCACACTAAGTATGGTTCCTACAAATGCGTGGTACTCAACTTTGGCATGATCAATGCCCTGTCCACCTTTGTAACCTTCATTAACAAAGTGTTTGCGCCACACATAGACAAACACGCACTAGTGTACCTGGACAATATTATTGTCTACAGTCCCTTGGTGGAACAGCACCACAAAAATCTGGAGGAAGTCTTTGCAACCCTGGCACAACACAAACTGTTGGCCAAGCCCTCCAAGTGTCAGTTCTTCCAAGAGCAACTACCCTTCATGGGACATATAGTCTCAAAAGACGGCATCAAACCCAACAGTCAGAAGATAAAAGCCATCTGCAAAATGCCACCTCCCAAAGACAAATCAGAACTACACACTTTCTTGGGAATGGTGGCCTATGTACAACGCTTTATACATAACTGCGGCGTCTTGACTGCCCCCTTGTCTGCCATAACAGGCGCCAAGTCCAAGTTTGTATGGACACCCCAGCGTGACCTCTGTTTTAGACGTCTCAAGGAAAAGCTCACAACAGCACCCATCTTACAATACCCCAAATGAGACGGAGAATACCAGATGGAAACTGACGCTTCAGATGCATCCATTGGGGGATACTACAAATTAAGAACAGTGATGGTGAATTCCTGCCGTAGCCTACAAGTTGCGCAAACTGACGGATGGCAAGTGTTGATACCCAATCCACATCAAAGAACTGTTGGCCATCATACACTGCCTAGTCAAATGGTGCTGTTACCTGGAACAGCAGGAAGAATTCACAGCACTAACCAATCATAAGTCGCTCATCTATTTCAAGACACAAGCAAACCTGTCACGCCGCCAAGCGCGGTGGATGGAAATCTTAGAAAGGTTTAACATGGTCATCCAATATAAGCCTGGGGCCAAACTTGCCATGGCAAACGCCCTGTCCCGCCTGTATGTCTGCGCTTCTAGGGGAGAGAATGGGCTCAACCCAGACTGGCCTCTCCTAGTGCTCTGTACAAAAGACAAAGGGTTCCCCGCAGGCATAATTGATATCACCAAAGAAACAGTCATCAAGAATGAGCACCTCTTTGCTGACGTATATGGGACTCTTCACAGAAAAATGTTGAATGGCACAACCATTCCCTACATTCCCACACATCAGCAAGTCAATACCATTCTTTGCTACCACAGAGATCTTGGACATACTAAGAGCCAAAATCTATATGAATTCCTAAAACATAAAGCCTGGTGGCCAACCTTATACTGTGATGTCCAAGAAGTGCTAGAACAGTGCAAGGTCTGCAAAAAGTTTGCCAAGAGCAAAACTCTGCCTAAGTCTGTACTCCCCATTCAAACCCAACTACTGTTCAAGGTATGGGCTCTTGACATTGTGGGCCCCATGCCAGGAAAACACAACAACAAAAAATACATCATCACTGCCATTGATTTTGCAACAAGGTGGCCAGTAGCCCAAGCGGTGAAAGCACACACCAGTAACAACGTCCAACAATTCATTGGCAAGGAAATAATCAGCAGGTTTGGAAAGCCAGAAATCCTGATAATCAATGGAGGCAAAGAATTGACCTCCAAAGACACCAATGTGTACCTCATCAAGAATGGGGTCAAACACACCGTCACAACACCATACCATCCACAGGCCAATGGACGCATAGAGCGGCTTAATAGTAGCCTCGTGCAAGCCCTAGCCAAACTCACTGTCAGAAGACCTGAGGACTGGTATAAGCAGCTATCAACTGCATTACTTGTGTGCCAAACCCAAGTGAACAGATCCACCGGGAAAAGCCTGTTTTAACTGGTATACGGCACACAGCCAAATATCATTCAAGAATTGACAGGACCCAAACTGGAAATTCCAAGTCAAGTCCCCCCTCGCTCAGATCCTCAAGTAATAGAGGCCAACAGCAAACAAGCAGCCAAAGAAAAGGAACGCTTACAAAAGACCTTTGTGCCCATCCGCTAGAGACATGAAGTTGGGGACAAAGTCTGGGTCATGAATGTTGACAAAAGCAAACTACAACCCAAAAAAGTAGGGCCAGCAATCATTCTAAAGTAATTGACAATAAAACTTACCTCGTGCAAGGGCTCAGGAAACACAAGCAGGACAAGACCTTACACCATGACCGCCTACAACCCTGCAAAGCAAGACAGAAACAACGAGAAACCGCCCTGCCCGCCACCAAGCAACAACTGGTTCAATATGGTGCCCGGGCTCCCAACAACCTCCCTGACAACCTGCCTCCAGAAGAGGCCAACCTTCAGCCGGGGGTATCAAAACCGCAGGCTTGGCCCGCCAGCAAGGTTCCAACCAAGCAGGTTTGTGACCCGCAACCTGATTACCTGGTCCCTCAAAGCCAGACTAGGAAGTCAACTCAAATTACCAAATCCATCAACATGAACAGACAATGATCCTTATACGGTGGATACCTCAATTTGGCGCTTGACTCATTATCAGGATCAAGCCACCCCCCTTCTTCCATCCAGCTGTGTGATCACCAATCCTGTTTCTACTATCCTTGATTCACATGAACTATATAATCATTATCTCTCAATAAAGATTACTATCTATCTTCTAAATATTTTCCCTGTGTAACTCTGCTAAAACAGCACAGTTACAACACCTGCATGCTCATTCTTACAATTAAAAGTTTGAATCCTTCCATATTAATAATTTCAAGTAGTGCTTGGGCCCCTTTTATTTGACCCTTTTATTTCTACAAATTATTAGTAAAGGTTCCTTCCTTTCTTACCTTATTCCCTGGTTTTCAAGCCTTTTGGCATTCTTCTGAGGTTCTAGTAGTTGTTTTTTACGCCAATGTTATAGCTGATTGCTTTTTCTTAAGAGAAAGCAACTCAAACTTAAAGATTAGTGCTTTAATCAATATATTTACCTATTATAAGTTTAATTTTGCTTTCCTTTTGCTTTGTTCTGGGTTTTAGTTGTTATACGCTCCCCAAAGCCTTGTTTTACGCTCTTGAAGTTGTTGACCCACAGTTGCTGTTCCCTGACTTCTACAAGTGTTTCCAAAACTTCTTGTCTGCTTTGGTGTCTATTCTGTCTTGTGTTTTAGACCAAAAACAAAGAAAAACAACTGAAATTTTTACTGGGCTCCATTTCAAGATCCAAAAATGTTAATGCTCCTAGTAAAATTTGTGGTATTTACCCTGGCTTCTGCCTTGGTGATGATATGGTCCACCTCCCCAGATCTTTGAGATCATATCTCCTATACTTTCCACCGTGTTGGCACCAACCCCAATCAGCTCTTACATATTTTTGAGGACATCCCTGGACAAGCTCAGGAAATTCTCACTACCAGTGAGAACAACATGAGAAGCCTTACCTGTGATGGCCTTGATTTCCCTGCTGTCAAAACAGCCCTCTCTACGCCCCCAGGTTTGGTCCGCCCAATGCCCCTCCCCTCTGAGGACTCAAAAGCCTGGGTCCCAGAAGAAGGCTTGGGTATCCAAGAGTCTGCCCCCATGTGTGCTCACTGGTTTCTAAGTGGAATAGTTTTGATGGGTTTGGAATTCTATTTCCCCCAACTATCTGCTGTGTCCTCTTTATGGACACCCCTTTGAGCAGCCATACCAGTCCTGCACTGGATGGTGTCCTGGTGGATCCTCCCTCCAGGATGGGAGCCAAACTTAGTTAGTTTAGCCCCCCTCTCTCACAATACCACATTCCCTGAAAGCTATCCTATCATGTCCAAAAAGGGAGATGCTGGCTTTGTTTACAAGGGCTACAGCTTCAACTGTAATAAAAAAATTGATCCATCAACATCACTTTAAATGTGATACCCTTGGCTGCCCTGCAAGGCATACTGCTTATGAATTCACCAGATTTAAGGCATTAACTGTAGGTCACAACTGCAGTGAGACATTTGATTCCCTATACCAACTGATCTGCTGGTTTCTTTGGAAAGTGATCCCCACCACCAGGAACAAAACCACAACTGAGGTGGTGAACAATGCCCTTCTCAACCTTAATGATTCCCAACTTGCTTCTGTTGGTGACACCTCAAAATTACAGAGATACCTCACTGATAAGAGGTATGCTCTGAGCACTGAAGGTGTCAGTGCTACTTCCATTGATCAATTAATCTTGACTGAGGAACAAAAACTATCTTGTCATGAGGAGAGATTCCTTCTACATGACAACAGCCCAAATGCACAGGAGCGTATTATCTGCTTTACCACAAACCAGGATCTGTGTAACCTCTTGAAATGCAAGATTTGACTTGCAGATATAATTTTCTCAACCTGCTCAAAGCTCTTTAACCAGCTTTGAAACATCTATGGGCAGGTTGAAAATCTAGTTATTCCACTTGTTTTCTACTTTCTTCCCAACAAGAAGCAGTACACATATGTCCGTGCTCTCACTATCCTGAAGACCAAACTGGATGAGATCCTACCCACCATTGAAGAGAAGCCCAATGAGACAGAGGGCAAAGAAAGAAGGCCCAGTCATAGGAAGAGGAAGCTACCCCAACCAAGAATCAGGCAGAAGTTCTGCTCTACCATGAATATCTAGAAGTTGATTTTGAGCAGGCTCAAGCCAATGCTTTTATCCAAGTCTTCAAGAGCTCCCCTCATGATGCTACTTCCACTTCCAGAAAGCACTCTGTTGCTGCCTCTAAAAGTGCTCTGATCTGCATAAGCTCATAAATGCAGAAGGCATCAAAGAAGCCAAGGACGTCTTCAACTGCTTTGCTGCTCTTGACCTAGTGAGAAAGGAGGAGACCAATGCCTTCTATAATGTCCTACTCCAACACCCCTATATTATTTTCAACCAGGCAACTGTTGCACCCTTTATTGAGTATTTTAAACCTCAATGGGTTGGTATTTTTCAGGGAACACACTGCATCCAAAAAAACAGTGACTCAATCACCTGGAACTGCTTCAAGCAGGTCAAAGATGGGTTGATCAAGACCACCTCTTCCCTTGAGGGGTGGCATAGCCAATTTGCAACTAGAGTCAGGGTTAAGAAGCCCAAATTCAACTAGATTCTTCTCTATTTAAAAACCCAGCAAGCCATCTCTGCCTGGCTCTTCAAGACTGGCATGAAGACCAAAGCAGTGAAAAAGTATACAGAAATTAGCAAGGTGGTTCTTGCCTACTATCCTAAGAATAGAAATCTTGAGCATCTCCAAGTCATCTCTGTTGCTCTTTCAACCAATGTTTGAGCCTAGTTGCAATAAAATCTTCTTTATCTTCTCTCTTATTTCCTTTAATTTTATCATTATTTTTGACTTTTTAAGTATTTGGTATAATTCCATGCTTATTTTAAAGTATAGTTTATAGTTAAAATATATGAAAATGGTTGTTTATGGGTATATTTTTACTTTTGGGCTTTATGCAACTATGTTGCTACTAATTGACCCCATTTTTATTGCAGATTTGGAATCCTGAGGCTTTTTTAAGCCTAGAAATGTTTTTTGAATTTTTTATGTTATTTTTTGGACTTTTTTTGGAGTTCAAAAAACTAAAATTTTAAAACCTGTTCTTCATAGTTGCAATGCCGTAAATTGAAAGGGTGTTTTTACTATTATTCTGAGATAGCCTAAATTTGAGATGGTGTATTTTGAGATAGTATTTTCAATATGACATTTTATATCAAGAAGACTACAAATGATGGGTTGCTGCTCTGGCCATGGCCCCAAAGTTGCACCTCAACCTAAAAAGTTACGCCTCCCTCTTAGGCCTACACTTCAATTCCTGCCAAATGCTTGGAAATTTCTAACAAATTATGTTTGAATATTTATCTAAAATTTTACTGAAAGAGCCCAAGAAAAGCCATCAATTTAATATTTTGGAATTATTCTGAAGATGCCCCCGCCTAACCCACCCAAGAGACACCTCTGGTTAAATATTTTGTGCAAGAGCGGCCAGGAGCAGTGGTAATTGCATCCAAAGCATATTTCTGATGTTAGTTGGTTCATTTTTCCTTTTGACTATGTCTATTCAAAAATTTTCAAGATTTTCCTGCCTCAAGAAATGCATTTATTTCCGCTCATATCATTGGTCAATTGATTTGTGACATTTGATCTACCACCCTAATCCTATCACATCCCTTAAATGAATGCAAGTGTTGTAATAGACCTTGCTTCATCATTCTCTAATCTAATAAAGTTCAAAAAATTTTAGTAATTTTGGTCATTTGGTTTTATCTGTTGCTTTGCAGTGTTCAGTTGACTCCTTCCCCCCTTTGACCTACTCAGGAATTGTTGATAACAACCTTTTAGTTGTTGCTGAAACCGCAATTTTTATTGTGGTTGAGAGCTTGGATTTATTTCCTCCTAACCTGCTCCCCAATTCTCACACAACCACTATGTTCTGCCCCCAACTTCTGCAATCCCTTCATTATCCTTTTCTGGGACTTTATTAATACTATGCTATATCAAAACATACCATAAACAGAGAGAGGGTAATAAGAAGTCAGGTTTATTTCCTGCGCAAGTACACAATTTTGCACATGCTAGAAAATTTAAAAGAAAAGTACCCAACCTTATCCTTAGTTCCTCTGACATCCTCCCCGTGTCCTGGAACCCCTTGGAAAACTTGGGGTCTCATGGTGCTCTGATAAGACTCACATCCCGCTGACCATGGCAAAGCCTTCACAACAACCTCCCTGAAAAAAATAAGTACCCTATATAATAAATTATGTGAGTTTTGGTCCTGTTTGTGGGGCAGAGTCTCAAATTATTTGGTCACCTTGGTTGTCATAATAATGGGGGTTAAATCAGAGATATGTGATATACTTGATAATACTTTAAACTGGACAAAATATGAAAATATATAGATGGAAAAAGTTTTCACCTGGTTACAGCTCAATTAAACATATTATTCAGGTCACAGTTATTCTTGCAGCCACCTATAGGATGTCTGCTCCTCCTGAAAAGATTATCCTGTCTAATTGTATTGCAGTATTGCCATATTCAGCTGATATAAGTTATATAATCAGGGAGCTATGTCAATATTGTAACTGTGCTGTTTTAGCAAAGTTACAAGGGGAAAATATTTGGAAACTAGATAATATTCTTTATTGAGAGATAATTATTATATAGTTGTTGTGAATCACGGATAGTAGGAACATGATTGGTGATCACACGGCTGGATGGCAGAAGGAGGTGGCTGAAGCCAGGTAATGAGTCAAGTCCCAAAACAAGGTATCCACCATAGAGGATCATCATCTGTTCATGTTGTTGGATTTGAAAATCTTAGTCACCTTCCTAACTTGGCTTTGAGTGACTGGATAATTGGATTGCGGGTCACAAGCCTGCTTACTCAGAACCTTGCTGGCAGGTTGAGCCTGCTGTTTCAACACCCCCCTGGCTGAAGGTTGGCCTCCTCTGGGGGCAAGTTGTCAGGGAGGTTGTTGGGAGCCTGGGCGCCATACTGTACTAGCTGTTGTTTGGTGGCAGGTAGTACGGTCTCCCGTTGTTGTTGTCTTGCTTTGCAGGGCCTGAGGCAATCATGGTGGAAGACTTTGTCTTGTTTTTGTTTTCTGGGTCCTTGCACAAGGTAAGTGTTTTTTTACCTTTAGGACAATAGCAGGGCCAACCTTATCTGGCTGTAGTTTACTCTTGTTGATATTCATGACACAAACTTTGTCACCAACATCATGTCTGTCTTGGATGGGGAAAATGACTTTTTTAGACGCTTTTCTTCTCTTTCTGATTGTTTGCTATTGGCCTGTATGACTAGGGGGTCAGAGCAGGGTGGAACCTTGCTTGGCTTTTCCATATTAGGTCCTGATAGTTCTTGGATGATATTGGGTTGTGCTCCATAAACTAACTCAAAGGGGCTTTTCCTGGTGGATCTGTTCACATAGGTCCAGCATACAAGCAATGCAGCTGATAGCTGCTTGCACCAGTCCTCAGGTCTCCTGGTGGTGAGCTTGGCCAAAGCTTGTACAAGGCTCCCATTCAGCTTCTCTATGCGTCCATTAGCCTGAGGATGGTAAGGTGTTGTCCCCGTGTGCTGAACCCCATTATTGGTGAGGTATGCATTGGTATCTTCAGAGGTCAATTACTTGCCTTTTTCAGTTATCAGGACTTCTGGATTTCCAAGCTTGCTGATGATTTCTTTTCCTATGAATCACTTTACATCATTTCCTGTATGTGTCTTTACTGCTTGTGCCACTGGCCATTGTGTGGTGAAGTCTATTGCAGTAATGATGTATTTCTTTTTATGCTTCCCTGGCATAGGACTCATGATGTCTAGGGCCCACACCTTGAAGGGTAGTTGCATGCAAATAGGTAGTACTGATTTAGGCGGAATATTGCTTTTTTGCAAATTTCTTACATACTTTGCATTGGTCTAAGACTTCCTAGACATCCCGTATAAGGTCGTGCACTTAGCTTTGTGCTTAAGGAATTTGTAGAGGTTGTGGCTTTTTGTGTGTCCTAGGTCTTTGTGGTAACATAATATTGTGTCAATACACTTATGTGTGGGGATATAAGGGATTTTGGTTTTGTTGGACATTTTTTTGATGCAGGGTCCTGTACACGTTTGCAAATAAGTGCTTGTTCTTAATGACTGTTTCCCTTGCTATGTCTGTGGTACCAGGGGGGAATCCTTTGTCCTTTGTCTGAAGTACCAAGAGGGGCCAGTCTGGGTTGAGCCCATTCTTGCCTCTTGTGGCTCTGACGTACAGGTGCAAGAGTGCATCTCCATGGCAAGTTCTGGACCAGGCTTATATTGTATGAGCATATTGAATCTCTCCAGAAGTTCCATCCAGCAGGCTTGACAGCAGGATAAGTTTGCTTGGGTTTTGAAGTATATGAGCAACTTTTGGTCGGTCAATGCCGTGAATTCTTCCTGTTGTTCTAGATAGTAACACCATTTGACTAGGCATTGCACAATTTCTAACAACTCCTTGTCATGTATAGGGTATTGGTACTCTCCATCTGTCAGTTTGTGTGATTTGTAAGCTATGGGCAGGAAGTCACCATCATTGTTTTTGATTTGTAGTACTCCCCCAATGGATGTGTCAGAGGCTTGTCTCCATTTAGTATTCCTCATCACGCTTGGGGTATTGCAAGATGGGTGCTGTTATGAGCTTCTCTTTAAGACGTCTGAAAAAAAGGTCATGTTGAGGGGTCCATACAAACTTGGATTTGGCGCCAGTTATGGTGGACAGAGGTACAGTCAGGATGCCACAGTTGGGTATGAATTATTGTACATAGGCAACCATTCCCAAGAATGTGCAGAGTTCTGACTTGTCCTTTGGTGGTGGAACTTTGCAGATGGCCTGGATTTTCTGGCTTTCAGGTTTAATGCCTTCTTTCAAAACTGTGTCCTAAGAAAGGCAGCTGTTTGCAGAAGAACTGGCACTTGGAAGGCTTGGCTATCAGCTTATTTTGCACCAGGGAAGCAAAGACTGCCTCTAAGTCCTTGTGGTGTTGTTCTACTGAGGGACTGTAGACAATGATATTGTCCAGGTACATCAAGGCATGCTTGCCAATGTGAGGGGCAAACACCTCATTCATTAAGGTCACAAAGGTTGATGGGGTGTTTTTCATCCCAAAGTTGAGTACCATAAACTTGTACAAACCGTATTTATACAGAAGGCTGTTTTGGAGATATCTTACTCCTTAATACGGATCTGATTGTAGCCTGCAGTTAGATCAATCTTGGAGAAGACTGTGGCGCCACCCAAGGCATTGAAGAAGTTGTCAATGAGTGGTAGTAGGTAAAAATTCTTAATAGTGACTTTGTTTAGGGCTCAATAATCTGTGACTAGGCGCAGGGTACCATCTTTCTTTGCTACAAAGAACATGGCAGCGCCAAAAGGGGGCTGCAAGGAACAGATAAGTCCTTTCTCCAACGCTTCCTTGAGGTAAGCACAAAAGGTGTTGTCCTTGTTTGGGGTAAGGCAATAGATGGGTCACGCCTTAGGCACAGCTCCTGTGAGTTGGATGGAGTGTTGAATATGTTTCTCTGGTGGCAACCCAGGTAGAACCTCCTTGAAGATCTCTGGGTTACAGGCTAAAATTTTGCAATCCTGAGGCGTAATGGTGTCCTGGTGATCCTTGAAATGTATGATCTTGTACTAGCAAGAGTCACAGTCAATTGCCTTGAGGTTCTCCTTTTTGTCCAGGGTCTCTGTGATGCGTACAAAGATGTGGTGGCACAGGAGCTGGTCCACTGAGTCAGGGTAGATCTGGTAATTGACGCCTTCACGTTTGATGGTCAGTACATAGGTTTCCCAGTCTACATGGGGATTGTTCTTTCTCAACCAGTCTAGTCCAAGTACAATGTCAAACTTGGGAAAGTCAATGACGGGCCCCTGGATGGTGGAATGTAGGTTCTCTAGCATGACAGAGAAAGGGAAATTTCCCGTGTCACAGTGATGTGGTGTTTATCAGCTAAAACCATGTTTTTAATCTGCAAAAGATTGGTGGCTGGCTTGGACTTGTATAAAAAGCTACTGTTGACTAGGGTTCAATCTGCACCCAAGTCCAGGAGTGCTGAGCCTGTGTAACTGCAAGAGCAGAAAGGGTAAAAATCAGTTTATTTGGTTGTCTGGCAATGGTGTAGAGTGCTGGGTCTTCTGAGGGTACTTGGATCATTGGGAACTAGTCCGCCTCATTGGGTCAGTACTCATTGTTGGGCAAGTTGGGGGTTGTGCAGGGAGAGCTTGGCTTACTTAGTGCTCTCCCTGGGCTTTCCCCTTGATTTTATTGTCTTGTATGGCAGTGATACAGAAATGGGTACAGTTCAACTGGCTGTTACTTCCATTTCCATGTACATTTGAACCTGTGGGTTTGTGGTTTGCATTGTTGCTGTTGTTCCCAGGATGCAGTTGATTGGAACGTCCAGATGGGTAAGAATCTTTGAGCTGCTACCTCTTTCCAGTTTGCGCCTTTTGGAGAGTGTTGTATGTATGTTCTGCTTTCTCTGCCTTGCAATATAGGCTCTGCAAGTTGGTTACTTGGTACAGGTTTATATATTTCATTACATGCAACTTGAGTGTGTTGTTGTCAGGGATCCACTCATTGGGAAATCTCCCTCCAATTAAATGAAGGAGAGCTCCCAAGTTGAATTTGACTAGAGTGGACCCTACTGGAATCCCTATTATTAACATGTGTAGAAGGTGACCAAATAAGTGGAATCTCCCCAGGAAGAGAGTAAATTGGTTTAGAAGGTAATAAACGCTAGTATACCCCAAGACCAACCAGGGGGCCTTGGAGTAGATGATAAGAGGAAATCATGCTGTTTTTATGTATGGGGCATGTTGTCAACAAGGACCAAAATGATACCAAATTGAGTCTTCTGATTTATCAGTAGGAGTTGGTTCAGGGGTTTTGAAGTTAACATTGGCTTGCCCATAACTGATTAACACACAAAAAGTCCATACAAGGAAAATGAACCTCATGTTGTTGAAGGGGGAACCTTTGAATATACTAATCAGGTTTTAGGGGTTTAAAATATAGATTTATTGGTTTGATAGGAATAAGAAAATTGTTGGAGCAATTTGCTCAAGGAAAAACATTCAGTTTAAATACTGAAGTAATTAGGGGAGGGAGCATAGTGGTTACCAGGTGATCCTGCAAGGTTAGTTTGGCCAGTATTGCCTTGCAGGTCTGCAGCCTGCAATGCAAGAAGAGATAGGTTGAATCATTGAGATGCAGTATTCTTCTGGACTCTGATGGGGATGGTATTGTAAGCCTGGATGAGAATTATTTCTTTGGCCTGGTTGCATTGCTTTGATTGATTGGCTATAAGGGTCTCCTCTACATTGGTGGTTTTCTGATATGCATTTATTTTTGGTTTGATTAGCTGGTTTTAGGGTTTCAGAGATTGATTTGAATGTAATTTTTTGTCTTTGTTGCTCTCTTTGTCCCTGGCTCTAATTTTTTATTTTAAACTGGGATTTATTTGGATTTCAAGTTTGAGCGTTTGCTTTTGCTTTTGCTCCTGCTTTTGTTTTTGCTTTTGTTCTTAAAAGCACGTTCATTTATCAATTTTAAACGCAGAATTGGTTTTATTGTATTAAATGAATTGGTTTAGTGATGTGTTCTGGTTTATATATTTAAATTTTCCATTCTGTGATCCAATTGTGTTTAACAGGCCCCAGAATTTGGGAAATAACTTTTGTAAGGGATAGAATCCCTTACAGTTTTAGTACATGAGATGGGTAGCCGGAGTGTCAAACACAATATCTGAGGGGGCACATTGTTGAGAGTTCCTCATAAGCGCAGGTGAGCTCCTCCTCTGTGCTATTTTGGGTCAGGTTGTTTACTTAGCAGATAATCAAAAGCACAGTGTCCTTTAGCACAAATCTTGCCAAGAAGTCTTGCTTGAAGGTGTCTCAATCTTTCTTGATGTGTTCTTTATGCCACTTGTTGCACCAGGTACATGTGTCATGAGTCAATTGGATAGAGATTTCTGGAATCCAAAATTGTTGTGGGCATTCCATTTGGGCCAGCTTGTTTTGGGAAGACTGGATCCATGCTGCGGCGTGATTGTTGTTGGCTCCAGCAAAAAGTTCCAAGGCAGTGCTTTGAAGTCTCTGGGCTATGTAGGTGGGCATGGTACTTTTGTCAGTTGCTTGAGGAATGATGGCAGACGTTTGAAAAAAACCCTTGTGCAGACAGGGTGTTGAAGGCGGGGAGCGGGATTACTGTATTCTGGTACAGGACAAAGCCATTGGGTATTTTGGTACCAGGTGTGTACGGGGTCCAGTCTAGCGGAGGCTAGACATGATTCTGTTGAGGATTTGTTGGCTGTGGCAAGTACGGGCAACAGGCAGAATTTGAAAGATAAGGTAGGATGGAGAACCTACCTGTGCTACCAATGTTGTAACTGTGCTGTTTTAGCAAAATTACAAGGGGAAAATATTTGGAAACTAGATAATATTTTTTATTGAGAAATACATATTATATAGTTGTTGTGAATCATGGATAGTAGGAACATGATATTGTAGATCAAACAGTGGGATGATGAAGGGGGTGGCTTGATCCTTGTAATGAGTCAAGAGCCAAAACAAGTTACCTACCAGGAAGATCAACTTCTGTTCATGGTATTTTATTTGAAAATCCAAGTTGCCTTCCTAGCTTGGCTTTGAGTGACTGGATAATTGGATTGCAGGTCACAAACCCACTTACTCAGAACCATGCTGGAGGGTCAAGTCTGCTGTTTTGAATCAACTAAAGCCCTAGTCATAGAAATATCCACTACAATTCAAAAGCAAGTTCTAGAGTTTTACCAATCCAGCTCTCAGTAAATATCATTCTATCCTATTCAAATATCATAATACTTATATATGTCATTAAAATATACTATACTTCCAGACAATTATCTCAAACCCATTAAATAATATGTTAAAATGTTAAAATTTTCAGATGATCTTCTCCTTTGCTATGATAATTTTTATTATACCTTAGAGTAAAGCAAGAAGAATTATAAAAGATACATTGATAAATTTACTACTGAAAAACAAAAAATAAAAATTGTGCAAAATAAAGGATAAGCTGCATATTTATTTGATTGGCTGTTTAGCAAGGCAAGCAGGGATAAACAAATCAGAATGGGCATATAATTTAGCCACAGTCTCTGCTGGAAGGGTATGAACCCCAACCTGCAGCAAATCAAATGAGGCCTTGGGCCCAGATGGTGCCCCCCACTTGACTACTCACTTGATCCACCCAAAAACTTCCTCAATTGAATTGAGGAATGGGGAACAGGAGAGGAGGAATAGAAGGTGTAAACGTGCTATAGCCAATTGTTGGGGGCCAGTCTCTATGTCAGTCTCAATCACTGGGAACTCATTTAGAATATCAGCTACCTTGTGGAGTCCAATGTTATCTAGCACAATGACATTAGTGAAGCCCAGGCTTGTGCGCCTCAGGTGCTCCTAAACCAATTAGGGAATTTCCAGAAAGGTCCCACTATTGTGGGAACCCCTGATTATTTGATAGAGATCAATGCCAAGGGGACTGGAAGGGCTACCATAAAGTATGCAATAGAACGCACAGCCGCACACTGGTACATGCCATTCTTTTTGAATTTGGGGACGTAGCCATACTTGTTTCTCATGGAGGATGCCAAGGAGGACTTGTCAATACATTAGAATTTGGCAGTCCCCTTCTCCTTGAGAGCAGTGAAAGTCTTTGCGTATTTCTGACGGTGTTTGATGTTGTCTGGGCTGTTCCAATTGTACAGAAAAACCCCAAGTTTTTTCATGAGAATCTCAAACTCTTCACTGGCCAATAGCAAGTAGAAGCCAAAGCCTCAATCCTAAAAGTGGACTCAACCATTGACTGAATATTTCCAGTTCAAGATGGTAGTTCTGATTGATCCACTGTCAAATGGTCCACAGGTGTTCCTTAACCAATAGGATTAGTTTGTTCTTAGATTTCTCTAAAAGGAGAACAGAAACTGTTTTCAGTTAGGTTTTGTGGAGCCTGTGCGTGGATTTTTCCAAAATATCAACAATGGTGGTGGCCTTCTTGCAGTCTGGTGTCTCCTTCATGAGTCTAATAAAGAACTTGCAGGTGGCATTGGGGATAACTTGGTACTTTGGTTTTTTTGGCTTTAGTCATTGGCTTTGTGGGTTCTTCCAAGATACAGGGAATAGGCACCTGGCTGTAAATGCAGTAATTTTTTTGAGCACCTGCTGCCCCTTTTTAGTTCAATAATACTGTGGCTCTTTGCTGTTGTCTTGCCTATGCCATCACTCACATAAGGCTCATATGTGATATCCAGAACAGGCTTTACACTCTCTATAAGACTTGCAGGAAAAACATTGAGGTAGTATAAAGGGTCTTATACCAAGAGCATCCTCTTAGTGGTGGTGTTGTTTACTGTTCTAGTGGTTTGACCTTGGTGGCCTTCCTAGACAGCTTTGGAACTCTTGGGTAAATACTAGAAGTTCTTCTAGTCTGGGTGCTCTTGGTTTGTTCTTATGTTTATGTGGTTTTGGTTTCACCACCTAACTCATAACAACTTACATTGACCACCTCCTGGATTACAACCACTCTGTTCTTTGACCCACGAGTGCATCCACATTTGTGGCAACTCCTTTGGCTTCTTGGCTCTGTTAAGTGATGTGTCCATTTTGGTATAAGAATAAAATAAATAAAATCTGTTTATCTGTATAATTTATTCACTATAATTTTTATCTGTTCATATATAGTAACACAAAATCTTGTAGTCACTACTGTTTATTTGAAATTAGATTTTTATATTTCTATATTAATTATTTTTGGTTGTAAATGTGCACTGTTAATTGTATGTTTTGATAAAGTTGATCTTTTTATTAATTCTAATCCCAAAACAGACACTCAGAATATTAATTTCCTTTTTGTATTCTAGATTGCATTCTTAATTAGGACAAGCTGGTAAAAGTATTATAGATTCAGTGATTTGTTTTGATATTTGATATTTTTGTTGTCTGTTTCAGTTGGTATGGGGGTTTGTTGTTGGATCAAGTTTGTAAATTTTGTGACTAAGTTTCAGGTGTTCATAAAAAACATAGTAAACATAATAGATTTTTTCTGTGACTGAAACTCATTTGTTCTAGTTCTTGATATATTTGTTGTTGAATCATCATGCATTTGTTCCCAGTTTACATAATTTGTTGTATGTCTGGACATTTTTGCCACATAGCGCACATTTTCTATTAAATTAGCTTCTATTTCTATCAAAAAATTTGAAATATGTTATGTGACTGAACCCATTTGTTCTAAAATTAAAAACCTCTGTTTATCTCAACAGGGTTGAAAGCTACTGTATTGTAATTTGATATAAATTCATTATTTTTTAATTTTTTCCAAGACAAGCTGATTCCATTTGCATCTGAGTTGATCTTGCTTACAGATTAGTTGATTTTGCTTATTGCCATAGATTTGGAAACCAATATTGTATTTATTTTTAGTGGATATAGTTTATCAAAAGGCATACAAGTGCATATGAATAATTTTCAGATCAGAAGATTATTAAGATGGTTTATAACTCAACCCAAACTAGTTATATTAGAAAAAATAATTGTATATTTTTAGCCATTAGGATAACATTGCCTTTAATAACCGTAAATAGATATGCTAATTAAAAATTGATAGTATAAAACAGGTAAGATTTAATTATCTGAAATACCTAGGAATATCAATAGTATTTTTGGTGATATAAATTGATCCATGTAAGGCCTCATTTTTCTTTAATTCGACCAGTGCTTTAAAAGGTTTCAAATAGATTTATGTTCAAATAATATGATTTCTTATTCTGGTTTATTTCAACCTAAGCCATAAAGCCCTTGGCCTTGATATTTATTTTATGATTTTTTACCACAGATCACCCAATGTCAAGCATATATTATAATCTATAAGTTTTTTTTTATTTTAAAAGAACAGTTTTGTTTGCTTTTATTTTGAAGTCTGACTTAAAAGTTACATCTTAAACATAAACCTTACTATCCCCAAAATTATGTTTGTGTTTAGAAGACTATTTATTTTATATTCTGAGTGTTGGGTTTATATCTCATTTTCCTGGCTTAGTTTCTAACCAAGATTTATTTCTGTAGAATGTGATTAAGTTTCTCTCTTTGGACTCCTGGGTGATTATAAATCCATTAAATATTATTTTATTGGATCAGGATCTTCCTACAAACTCGTCACAAGGGGGCATCTTCTAAAATAATGGGATTCAAAAGAGATGTACCAATATGTGCCATGATGATAATGCAGATAGTTATTCCAGCAGGATGATTGGGCAATGGACTTCGAAACGTAAAGTGAAGATCTCTTCTCAATCTATTCTTTCTCTATTGATGTGGCGCCAAATAGATGGTATTTTAGACTTTGAGATGATGCTATTTTATTTTCCATTTTTTAAAGATATAATATTTGGAATAATAAGAAAAATACAATCAATTATTTTAGATAAAAAAATAGCCAATAAAAACAAGTTTAGTGAAAATAGATTAAAGCAATTGATTTAAATCCAGATATTTGCTCTCAGTTGAGAGAGGAGGGGCTTAAAGAATAACATGTAACTTATGAGGATCAACAGGATTTGAGGGAACCCTTGAGCTTAAAAGCCCTCAGCTCCAAGAATCTAAAGCATGTCTTTCTTTATCCTCTACTTGTTTTCAAGCCTATTCTTTGTCCATGCTGGTGCCATACCTAAGGATTTGAACCGCAGAAATTACGGCAGCCACTTTGAGGCATCTTCCATGTGCAAATGGTCCTTCTTTCCAGAAAACTGTGATGAATGGTCTTGGACTTAAGGCTATCAGTTATGCTTATTTTTCAAATAAATTGACATATCTTTTGACACTAAATGTTGAATATATGAATTATTTAAAGATACTCATACCAAGTATTATATATAGGAGCATAAAAAATCTAAAAAGTATCAACATACGGTATATTCAACCTCAATAAAATATCTATATTTTAAAGCTCTACATAATAATATCTAAATATCCTGCCACGGTAACACTCTTATTATAAACCCAAAGAGTGCTAATAATATTTACCATAAATATAAATACAAATTCATAAGCATAATATCCAAATACTTTCAAATGGGTATGGAATCTAGCACAGCTTAGATCATGAAACTTTGAAGGAGCACAGGGAGATGAACCCCATTTTAATTTGCATCTTTACCCCTGTTGAAACAAAGGGGTTGTCCCTTGGTAAGGTTCCAACTAAATGGGTTTATAATCCACAACCCAAATTCCCAGTGACCTGAAGCCAAATGCAGAATTCAACTCTAATTTTCAAACTCAGCAACCTGACCAAATGGCAATCCCTGTACTGTGGACAGCTCAATTCAGTGCTTAACTAACTACAGGGATCAAGCTGCCACTGACCATCCAACCAATTGTTCTTCATAATCATGCTCCTAATATCCCAATTCAAACCAACTATATAACTTCTATATCCCAATAAAGAATATTATCTAGTTTCCAACTATTTTCCCCTTGTAATTTTGCTAAAACAGCACAGTTACAAACTCAAATAAGAGAGAACCAAAGAATTGGATATATAAAAGATAACCCTAAATCTACCCCAATAGTATTTGTGGCGCCAGCTAAACTATAGACAATATAACTATAAATATAAACAAGCCAGATGTAAAAATAACTTATAGATGTAAAGTTACATCTATCAAGTTATATTAACTATTAAATTTGAAATTAAAGGGTAGGTTTATACCTATCAATGAGAGAAAACAGTTTTCATGGCTGATTCATGAACCATAAATGTCTATGAACACAGTTTGGCATCTCAAAAGCCCTTTTTGGAGAAATTTTTTTCTTAGCAATGTATTCAGCTTGTATCAATCCTCATAACCCTGGTTTGGGTAGAGTTTTGAGAGGATCCAAGAAACCTAATTGGGATCTATACACCATGGGTTCAATAACTGTGATAAAGATCTTTGCTGAATTTTTATTATCACATTTTTACCCATAATGCTGGGACTAGTTTGCCATCAGATACAAAAGTTTAAAATAAGGGACCCCAGAAAAGAATCAAATAGAAATGGGATTTCAATCTGACTGTTGACCAAAAATGGGTTACAGCTGACCCATTTAAATTGAGAACCCACCCACATAGTATGAATTGGTATGATTGAGAAGTCAAAGCTTTCTGGTTGCACAACATACCATCCTTAATGAGAAGATTCTTTAGAAACTCAGAGTTAAGGAGTTATAAAAATTCCAAATATTAGTAGGATTATTTTTTATTAGAGGAAGTGTTTTATTGGAACATTGTTATAAATGTTGATTTTAAGATAAAATTTCTTTTACAAAACTAGCATATGAAACAGGGCTAGTGAAGCTTTGAAAAGAACATCTAAAAATGAGGGCTTAATCCCAGAGAACAAAGCATTTTCAAAAATCACTCCAAAAAGTTCTTGCAAGTACTGACAATAAAGTCCTAGTACTTGGAATTATCAGCTAAGCAAAACAAGTTCTATTTAGTGCTGAAATTTAATATTATTCTGCCTCCCTGTGGTAGCAAAGAAGGCTTTATATAAGGCCATTGCCCTCCTTCCAGGATAAAATCTGAAACTTCTAGTTCTTACTCATCCAATCCATCTGTTACCTAGACCACCTGTTTCACCCCCATGCCTAGACATCTACACCTCAGTGGTGTGGGATAACAAAACACGCCCTTCTGAGTACCTTCTTCACCCTATATGTGATTTGGGCAGCAAAAAAAAGTACCAGTAGAGACCTTCTCATGAATCAGATATATGACTCAGATTAAGGTAGATGGCCAAGGTGCCAGTGACAACTCTCCCTCCAGAAGTAGGAATATCTAAGGGCTGTTTTTGATGTTCAGCAAGAGGGCAGTGCCTGGTCCCTAATGGTATGGCTTAATAAGGGTTGGGCAGGACAATGCTGAAGCTAGTTGATAGGAGCTAAGCCATCTGATACTGATACATTCTGGATAGTGATAAGGAGCGCCTTTTGGGGAAGCTTCAAATTGTCAGAAAAATTCCTGACATAAATCAAATCATGACTAAAAGGAAAATCTGGGAAAAGATAGCTGAATTCCCAATTCAAGGGGCAAAATTTCATCAAGAATTTACTCTGCTATTTGAGAAAAATAAAAATAAAATTAAGGAAAAATTGGATTTTGCTGGGCGCTAGACTAATTTATCATCCAGGGAGGCGCCCGCTGCCACCGCACAGACGCCAGCCAGCACCCAGCCAGCCACCTGCAAGTCCCCCGCCAGCTTCCTGCCACCCAGACAGCCTCCTACCTGCTTGCTTGCCTCCCGCCAGCCTCCCAGCCACCAGCCCGGGCCCTGCCGGCCACCCGCTTGCTCCCTGGGCCCCAGCCAACTGCCTGCCACACACCTGGGTCACAGGGCCCACCCTGCACCAATCAGAAATTCATCTGGAGTACAGCCAATCAAAAAAATCCCTGAATACAAGGGACTATTCAAAAACAAAAATCACCCCTCCAGAAGAAGGAGTGAATAATGGTTCAGATTTTAAAAATAAGTTTGCCACCAACCAATTGGATGCTAAGTTACAGACCACATGGGCAGGATCAAACTCCAACCAAAACAATGTTCTTGAAACCAAAATAGATTCTGAAAAGGATTGAATCACATCCCTCACCTAGTATCAGGGCAACATGAAATTATTGGTTCACCTCAAGAACTTCCCAACCAGCCACAGATAGCAGGAGAACAGGAATTTGCCCATCTTCTCAAGTCCCAATTGCCATCCCTATCTTCCAAACTTCTGGGATTTCCCATCTCCTGTTTTTTCCTCCCAATTGCAAATCTTTGCACAGGGGAAAGTACTATAAATAAAGGATCCCACCTCAGTAATAGCTTGTGCTATTATTGAGACTAATACCCTCAATAAAGTGAAATTCAACTTACTACTTAAGTCAATTTACCAATTATCCCCAGCCAACCTCCCTCCAATCTAAGGAAGATGAACCATCTCATCTTCATAGCTGTGCTCATAGCTTGCTTTGGGATTGGAGGCTACCAACAGGGATCAGAGTTCTTTGGGCCCTCTCCAGATGGATTAGGTCACAACCCTCACTACAATCCTGGTCAACTGAACTCCTCCCAGACTGGACCCTGGCCTCCCCTGGTGTCTCCACAATCTATAATCTCCATTGCAATGTACACCTCCATGTACTACATATTGACCTACTTTGCTGGGAGCTTTAGAAGATACACTGTACAAGCAAAGGTCTTCTGCTGGTTGATGAGCATATATCCCATCATCACCGCCTTTACTGGATTCCAATTAGCCAACCTATTACCATACATGCTGCAAGTGGTACCCACAGTTTTGGGGTATTACACAAATATGGAATTAGGAAAGAAGAGAAGTATCTTTTATTGGATAATATTTTAGACTTATATAGATTTGGCTGTGGCAGAGATTTAGTTGGATCAACCCTAGGGGTTGGTCATGTTTGGGATGGGTTCAAGCCACTGGATACTTGGACAGTCATGTGATATTGCTTGGTTACCATTCCTGGCATGTCAAACTGTATATTGGAAGGTCACTAAATCAGGCAATGACTGGATGTTAAGTAAGTTGGTGGTAGCCAGAATGCTTGTACATCAAGATCCTTGACACCTCCCCCTTAAGGGGTTACTCTGATACATCAGGAGAGGGTTTTATCTTAACAGCTGCCGCCTGATGTTCCTGAAGTTGTTGGATAGTTGGTACCAGTCTGGTTGAGTGCTCTCCTTTACTGAGGCGGAGACAGGTTCTGTGGTATTTCTTGATAATTGGGGTTTTGGCACTTTGGAATTTTACTAGGTAAGTGTTGTGCTCTGGTCTGTATTTGATGACTCTTCCCGGTCCTCTGTGTACCAAGTCTAGCTTCTTTCTGTTTCCAGCTAGGACCCAGACAGGGGAGTCAATGGGAAGTGGTTCCTCTGTAGAGGTTACCTTTTGTGTTTTGAGCCTTTTTATTTCTGCTATTTTAGCTTTGAGGCGTATGTGTTGTAGATTTGGTGCTTGTTCTACTGTGGGGGGGTTTCCCCGGGGGATCTTTATGTATGGCTTCTTGTTGCAGGTAATTATTTCTGGTTTGTATCTTTATGTTAGTTCAAACAGTGAGTAGCCTGTTACTTGATTGGTGCAGACTTGGGATACTAGTAATGCATGTTTCACATATAGTTGCCATGTGTCTTTAGCTTTGCCATCCATTATTTTCTCTGGGGTCCTGATAAGGCTGCTGTTTAGGAGTTTAACTCTGCCGTTGGCCTGTGGCCTGTATGGTGAGGCTGTGGAATGTTTAATGTTTTTGGATTTTAGATTGTTGTTTACTATGTGACTTGATAACCTGGTTGCTCCATCAGTTATGATGTAGTCTGGGGTGCTGTAGTTGGCTATGATTGCTTTGTTAATGAATTGGTTGATCATTTCTGCTTTATAGTCCTTTGTTGCCCAGCAGATGGGCCAGCGTGTGGAGAAGTTGATAGCTACAATTAAGAAATGTTGGTTTGTTTTTGTTTCTGGGAAAGAGCCTACTACATCTAGCCCCCAAACCTTGAATGGTTCAGGGTCAGGTACTGGGTTGACCGTTGGCTGGGGAGCCTTTGTGCTGGTGTATTTCTTGCACACTGTGCACTTCTTTAGAACATTAATTATGTCTTGCTTCAGGTTGGGCCACCATACTATCTCTTTTAATGTGAGATATAGATTGTTAGCCTTTGTATGTCTTAGTAGGCGGTGATGTCTTAGTATGGTGTCAACTCTTTGTGCAAGTGGATGAAGGGAACATGTTTTTCATTAATGATTTGGTATACTGTGCTATTTGATACATGAAAATACTTTTTGTTTCTTACTAATTTATTGTGGGTTAGTTGGTGTGTTGAGGGGCTTTCCCTTTGGTATTATACTCAGTGATGTACAGGTTTGGCCAGTCAGGGTCCAGGTGATCAGGGTGATTCTCTCTAGGCTAACATAGTCTAGAGAGAGCATCAGTTGTGACCAGCTCTGCCCCTTTTTGTGTTGGATGTCCAATTTGAGCTGTTCCAGCAAGGATATCTATTTGGCTTGCCGCCGTGCAAGTGCACTCTGAGTTTTGAAATAGATTAAGGATTTATGGTCAGTTAGTACTTGGACGTTTAAATGTCCTTCTAAGTAACATCTCCATTTCTTGCATATGTGGTATATTGCTAGCAATTCCATATCGTGTATTGGGTACCTCTTCTCAGTGCTGGTTAGTTTTCTACTTTTGTAACATACTGGCAGGAAGTCCTGCTGCCCTGGCTGGCAGATGCGTAGGACTGCGCCAATGACAGTGTCACTGGCATCTGACTCAAGATTGTAGCACCCGTTGTTATTAGGGTATTGTAAGATTAGTGCTTTGATCAAAGCTTTTTTTAATAGTTGGAAATTCTTGCCGCATTCTGGTGTCCAAATGAATTTCTTTTTGGCATTACCCTTGGTTAAGTCATTTATTGGTGTGGTGAGTTTCCCGCAGTCTTTGATGTGTTTCCTTAGGTAAGCTACCACTACAAGAAAGCATCTAACTTGTTTAACAGAGGTAAGGCGTTGCATGTTGTTTATGACTTTTATTTTGTCTGGATCTGCTTTGATGCCACCGTCAGAGACAATGTGGCCCAAGAACAGGAGTTCCTTTTCCATAAATTGGCACTTACTTGGTTTTGCATAAAGTTTGTGCTTTGCAAGAAGATTGAGTGTCTTGCAGACATGCGTGAGGTGTTCCTCTTTTGTTTTGGATAATATGATGATATTTTTAAGGTAGCATAATGTATTTGAGAGGCCATTTGGCGCTTGGTCATCATGGTAACAAACGTTGCAGGAGCGTTGGTCATCCCAAAGCTCATTACCCTACATTAAAAAGATCCAAATTGCGTACAGAACACAGTTTTTGGTATGTCCTTTTCCTTCACTTCAACCTGGTTATAACCTGAGGTGAGGTCAATTTTGGAGAAAAATTTGGCTCCTGAGAGTCTTGTAAACAGATCCTCTATAAGTGGAAGAGGGTATTTATTCTTTACTGTGCTTGCATTTAGTGCTCTTTAGTAAGTTACTAGACGCAGAGTGCCTTCTTTTTTCTTTACAAAAAACACTGCTGCCCCCCACAGGGATTCAGATGGGCGAATAAATCCCTTGGCTAGGTTGTCCTCAATGTGAGTTTTGAGGGTTTGGGTCTCCATGGGGGAGAGTCTGTAGAGAGTTGTAGGTTTAGGCATGGCTTTACACAGGTTGATGCCATGTTTGACCTCCCATTTGGGTGATAACTCTGTGAGCTCTTTGTTGAATATATAGGTGTATTCATTTAGGAGTGCTGCAAGTTCTGGGCATTGAATCTTGGTTGTTTGCATATTATTGAATTTGGTGTACCTCATTATGTGGAGGGTACTATCTTTGGTTAGACGTTCTGAGTTGTCTTGGTTTATGACCTGGGCAAATACTGTGTCTCTTAGAATGAAGTTGTTGGGTTCTTTAAGGATGTTAAAATTGACTCTGTTGCATTTGATGGTCATGGTTTTTGTTTTCCAACATACACTGGGATTCACTTGGGTGAACCAGTCTATGCCTGCTACAATGTTGTAGTTTATGTTGTTCATGAAAAGTCCTTTGATGGACGTTTGTATGCCTTGGAGGTCAATTCTGAAGGGAGTTGTTTTGTTTTTGAGTAGAACTTTTGATTTGTCTGCCATTCTGGCGTATTTGAAGTTGTATTTGACAACTGATATTTTGTACTTGGTTACAAAAGGTTTGCTAAAAATAGTGTGTTGTGCACCAGAGTTGAATAAAATTTTATGTGTATGTGATTTGTAAGTGCATGGATAGACAAGAAGTTGTGAGCAATCTTTAATTTTTATGTTCATAAAAATGGAGGATTGCGGGACATGTGGGATGCAAGCAGCAAAGTTTGTGCCTTGGTACTTCTTCTTGTCAAGTTGGGGGAGAAAGGGGCACTTAAGACTGTTCCCCCTACTCTTTTCCCTGTTCCTCTGTTTCAAGAGCTTCAAGGTCAGAGAATGTGGGGTCAGATTCAAAGTGGGTTACTACTTCAGCGTTGTTAACTTCAGCAGTGTCCTCTTTCTTGGGACAGGAGCAGTTTGCGCTTTGGCTACAGTTGCCATTTTTACAATTGGAGTTGTTGTTGTTATGGTTGGTATTTTGGCATTTGTTGCCATTGGAGTTTTCTCTGCCATTGCCATTTGAGGAGCGGTTGCTGTTGCGTGCAGCATATTCCATGTTGGCGCGTTTTTCAGTGCGCTTGGCTTCAGCAATGAGCGCAGGCATGGAGGTGTTGGCCTCTGGATGAATGAGGGAGCAACAGAGGGTTTAATTCTGTTGATTAATGATGCTCTGGTGTGTATGTTGACAGCTTGAGCTAGGTTTTGAATTTTACAGCGTATTTTCTTGAATTTGTTGGCGTAAGCTGCAATAGTGATCTTCTGAGGGAGATCACTGAGCTGTATTGCAATGTCTTGGAGGGATTCAGTGACGCAAAAATTGTGAGTGATGTTGGCTTTGAACTCTTCCCAGTTGTCAAGCTGGTTGTTGGTTTGTGAGCCAACCCAGGTGGCAAACCAGTTAGCTGCGGCCTCGTAGAGGTGCTTGCTGGCTTCCTGGATCCATTTTTTGTGGGGGATGCGGCTAGCGCGGAGTTTGGCGGCTGTGTGGTCTAGCCAGTTGATGATGTTTTCTTTGCTTTTACCAAAGAACTTGTCAATACAAATGTATTTAGTGTTGGCAACTTCACCTGTGGTAGGTGGTTGTGTGTTTTTTTGTGGTTGAAGAGAGCAACTGTATTGAATTATCTTGTTGCATGCTTTGGGCATGACCAGACCTTTGAATATGATGCATCCACTAGGAATATCTTCATCACTGTCGTGGGTGCAGAAGTACGTTTTCCAGGTCTCCTGGGATGTGGCCTGGTTGATTACGTGAGCAAAGGTGGGTGGGTTCTGGTCAGTCATCTTCTCTTTCATGGGTGTGGTTGAAAAACTGTAGTGCTACCAGTGATAAGGAGTGTCTTTTGAGGAAGCTTCAAATATAAAAGTAGGAGGAGGAGAAGTATATTTTATTGGATAATACTTTGGGCTTATATAGATTTAACTGTGGCGGGGATTTTAGTTGGATCAAAACCAGGGGCTGGTCATGTGCTGGATGGGTTCAAGCCGCTGGATACCTGGACAGTCATGTGATATTGGTTTGTTGCCATTTCCGGTATGTCAAATGGTATATTGGAAAGGCACCAAATTGGGCAATGACTGGATGTTAGGTGTGATGGCAATAGCTGGAATACTTGTACATCCAGACCCTCAACAGTATGTTGTGCACCAGAGTCAAATAAAATTTTATAGTGTATGTGATTTTTAAGTGCATGGGTAGACAGGTAGTTGTGAGTGATCTTTAATTTTTACGCTCATAAAAATGGAGGATTGCGGGACGTGTGGGATGCAAGCAGCAAATTTCATGCCTTGGTACAATTTCTTGTCAAGTTGGGGGGATACAGGGGCACTTAAGCCTGTTCCCCCTCCTTTTTTCCCTGTTTCTCTGTTTCAAGACCTTTGAGGTCAGAGAATGTGGGATCATAGTCATAGCAGACTGGTGTTTCAGCATTCTTAACTTTGGCGGTGTCCTCTTTCTTGGGACAGGAGCGGTTTGTGCTTTGGCTGCAATTGTCATTGTTACAATTGAAGTTGCTGTTGCTATTATTGGTGTTTTGGCCTTTGTTGCCATTAGAGTTTTCTCTGCCATTGCCGTTTGAGGAGCAATTGCCATTGTGTGCAGCATATTCCATGTTTGCGCGTTTTTCTGCATGCTTGGCTTCTGCAATGAGCGCGGGCATGGAGGTGTTGGCCTCTGGATGGATGAGGGCAGCAACAGAGGGTTTCATTATGTTGATGAATGAGGCTCTGGTGTGTATGTTGTCAGCTTGCGCTGGATTCTGGATTTTACGGTGTTTTTTCTTAAATTCATTGGTGTAAGCCGTGATAGTGGTCTTCTGAGGAAGATTGCTGAGCTGTATTGCAATGTCTTGGAGGGATTTGGTGACGCAGAAATTGTGAGTGATGTCCGCTTTGAACTCTTACCAGTTTCCAAGCTGGTCATCAGTCTGTGAGCCAACTCAGGTGGCAAACCAGTTAGCTGCAGCCTCGTAGAGGTGCTTGCTGGCTTTCTGGACCCATTTTTTGTGGGGAATGCGGCTGGCGCGGGGTTTAGTGCCTGAGTAGTCCAGCCAGTTGATGATGTTTTCTTTGTTTTTACCAAAGAACTTGTCAATAACAATGTATTTGGTGTTGGTAACTTCACCTGTGATAGGTGGTTGTGTGTTTGTTTGTGGTTGAAGAGAGTGACTGTATTGAATTATCTTGGTACATGCTTTGGGCATGACCAGACCTTTGAATATGGTGCATCCACTAGGAATATCTTCATCAATGTTGTGGGTGCAGAAGTACTTTTTCCAGGTCTCCTGGGATGTGGCCTGGTTGAGTACGTGAGCAAATGTGAGCGGGTTTTGGAATGTCATTTTCTCTTTCATGGGTGTGGTCAAAAATCATAGCTGCTACCAGTGATGAGGAGCGCCTTTTTGGGAAGCTTCAAATACGGAATTGAGAAAGAAGAGAAGTATATTTTATTAGATAATACTTTAGACTTATATAGATTTAGCTATGGCAGAGATTTAGTTGGATAGAACCTAGGGGTTGATCATGTGCAGGATGGGTTCAAGTCACTGAATACTTGGACAGTCATGTGATATTGCTTGGTTGCCATTTCTGGCATATCAAACTGTATATTGGAAAGACACCAAATTGGGCAATGACTGAATATTAAGTGGGTTGGAAGTAGCCAGAATACTTGTACATCCAGATCCTTGACACTATCAAGTACATTTATGCACAGGGAGAATTCTGCTTCAGATTCAGAGGGGGGCTGCCTGGCCTACAGTTGACAAACTGTGAGAATTGGGGAGCAGAATAAGAGAAAATGAAACCAAGCTCTTGACCACAATAAAATTGCGGTTTCAGCAACAACCAAAAGGTTGTTGCCAACAATTCCTGGGTAGGTCAAAAAGGGGAGAAGGAGTCAACTGAACACTGCAAAGCAACAGATAAAACCAAATGACTAAAATTACTAACAAATTTTGAACTTTATTAGATTAGAGAATGATGAAGCAAGGTCTTTTACAACACTTGCATTCATTTTAGGGATGTGATAGGATTAGGTTGGTAGATTGAATATCACAAACCAATTGACTAATGATGTGAGCGGATACAAATGCATTTCTTGAGGCAGGAAGATCTTGACAAATTTTGAATGGACGTATTTAAAAGGAAAACTGAACCAACTAACATCAGGAATATGCTTTGGATGCAATTACCACTGCTCCTGGCCTCTCTTGCACATGATATTTAACCAGAGGTGTCTCTTGGGTGGGTTAGGCGGGGGCATCTTCAGAATAATTCTAAAATATTAAATTGATGGCCTTTCTTGGGCTTTTTCAGTAACCTTTCAGATAAATATTCAAACATAATTTGGTAGAAATTCCCAAGCATTTGGCAGGAATTGAAGTGGAGGCCTAAGGGGGAGGCGTAACTTTACACAAACACTCTCTTCAAGAGTAGCAAGGTCTCAGCAGTGTGGGCACCTGTTGTATTAGCTAAGGTGGTCTGTTGCTCAGTAACGTCTAGGTGTTGGCCCTGTGTAGTTACTACCGTGGAAAGCTCAGCTAGTCAGGAGGTAAGAGAAAGACCCACTGAGAGGCATGGGGAAAACCTGTCATTTGCTGAGTCAATTAATTCTTTATCTCTTGCATGTCTTTATCAAGTTCATAGTGGTCCTGTTTCAAGTGGTTCACCTCATTAGCTAGAGCTATCAACTCTCTAGCATAATGAATATGGGGGCTCCTGACAGGCCAGGGCAACAGCCATCTTCCTAGATAACCCCAGATAGACTAGCAGCAGTTGAAATCATTTTGCGTAAGGCAGCAACCTCTTTTTGTAACTCAGCCACTTGAGCTGTCAAAACAAGCACTTAGGGATTAGGCTGAGGTGCTTCAGTAGGGAGATCTTGACTGTGGGTAGACGCTTGCAGCTCTCAGATGGCATCACATATCCTCTGTTCCCAATCTACTAAATTGTCAGATGGGGGAAGGCGGAACATGTCTTGGGTGTAGAGAATTCATTCAGTTGAGTCTGGAGCTTGGTAATGGCAGCAGAAGTGGCAGCCTGTTCCTGATCAAATTCTTCACCAAGCTTGAAAATGCCTTTAGCAGCAAGTTCTGCTACTTGTTGTAGTTGATCAAATAAGTAAGAACTGAACTCATTGAGCTGTTGCACTAGTTGTTTGAAATCAGTAAGATAGGTTTTCAGGGTGGAGTCTACTTGGGTTTGCCAGGGCTGCTCCAATTGATGAAACTTGTGTAGACGTTCTCTGTCATATTCAGGGATGAAATGGTGCATCCGCTCAATGGAATTAACCAAGCAAGTTTGGGAAGTGCCAGAGTTATGCTGATTGTCTGACACCAAAGAAAACAGGGAGTGGATCCACTGTTGATAGGCAGCAAACTAATCCCAGTGATGAGTGAAAGCTGCTTGTAGAGACAAAATCTCCTGAATATAGAGCCCTAACACCATCTGATGGTGGGCTAAGGCAGGTTGTACAAAGAATGGCAATGGGTGTTCAGCAGAGCCAGCTGCTGAGAGGAGATGTTGTGGAATTTGCAGAGCCACAATCAATTTGTAGTATTCTGCTCAACTGAACTGTAGCTGGAGGCAAGGAATGGCACCATCACGGGCTAACCCAAGGGCTACTGCCATAACTTGTTCCAAGTCAGAGTTACCCAAAGGGTAGGCCACTAGGCAGGGACCATTCCCAAGGTTCATCACAGTAAGGACAATAGGTGGGTCTGTGATATCTTCCTCAATAGGAGGACTGGTAATTCCAGGTGAACTTGGCTCTTGTATAGGAGGAGGCAAAGGACCTGAAAACAAGGTTGCAAAAGGGATAACCAAGAGGCTTAAAGCCCCTGTAGTGAGCACTAATTTGTCGTGTTCTGAGGCGCAGCATAGATACACAGCAGGAAATCTTAACCTTAGGATTGGATTCATAATAAGTCTTGGTTAAAATGGCAGGGAAGGCTATGTGATTATCTTGTGGCCCTTATTGAATAATATCTACTTGACGTGGCTAGAGAGGCGCCAAAGTATGTGAAGACGTAAAGACAAAAATGTGAATAGAACTTAATTTTTATTGGTGAATAAAAAATAGAATATATAGTGGTTGACAATACCACAAAACACTACCAGGACAGTAGGATCACTTGCCACAAGCATGAGTGGGGCTAGTGAGTTGTGCAGAATCAGGAAACTGAACAATTGAATTTCCTAATTTGAAGCCAGACTCATTTCAAAGGGTGAAAGAAAAAGAGAGAGATTTGTCCTCAAAATAACCCATCAAAGGCAAAATTGAAACATGGTGAATGGCAACATTCATAACAAACATAGGACTACAGAATAAAATAACTATAGTGTAACATGATAAATATACTCATGGATAGTATAAGAAGGTTTCTAAATATAATTTTTTCTTGTATAATAAAGACTTTCACAACCTCTATAATCTTTAAGAGTTTTTTTCAAAAATAGAGAGCTTTATGATATATATATCTCAAGTTCTGAGCAAGAATATCAGTATAAGCACTATTTTATGAAGTTTGCATATCAAACTCCTAGTAAAGAACTGACTAGTATGATCAAAGGCGTGAAACTTACAACAAGGTGTAATATTTTCAAAAAGGTAATTTAGAGGGATCTTTCAGGGGCTGTACACTCCAAAAAAGGGAAGAAACAAGCCAATTTGATCATATATGGTGCTGATGTTAGGATTTTGATTGGTAAAGTGCGGAAGATTCAAAAGTTTGCAAGCACAGTACAATGATCTAGCACTAGAACTTGATTGCTTGAAGAATGTCACCCCAGCCCAGTCAGTTCCTGTCTTTAGCCCAGGACACATCTCGGTGGCCTCTGGAGAGCATGAATATCACAAGGAGGGTGATGGCAAAAATGGGGGATGAGGACAACAAATTGGCAGACCCTGACTATCAGGAGGGTGATCCCTTATAAATTCTTCATTTTCTGTTTACTATATATTCTTCTTCTTACTCATTTGATCCCTTTCATTTTTCTTTATTTTGCCGTGTTCTGAGGCACGGCACAGACACACAACAGGGAATCCTAACCTTAGTATTGGATTTGTACTAAGTCTCGGTTAGATGACAGGGAAGGCAATAGTGTTTACCTTGCGGCCCTGGATGAATAATCTCTACTAGGCGTGGCTAGAGAGAGGCGCTGAAGTACAGAAGACACAAAGATAAAAATGTGAATTGAACTTAATTTTTATTGGTGAATGTGAAATGGAATATATAGTGGTTAGGAATACCACAAAACACTACCAGGACGGTAGGATCACTTGCCACAAGCATGAGTGGGGCAAGTGAGTTGCGCAGAGTCAGGAAACCAAACAATCATATTTCCTGAAGCAGAAGCCAGTTCATTTTGAGAGTTGAAAGCAAAAGCAAGAGATTCATCTTTGAAATGGCCCAACAAAGGCAAAATCAAAACATGATGAATGCCGTTATTCACGACATTGCCCCCCTCTAGATTGGCCTTTGGGGGGTGATACTTGCAGAGGAACTTGGCGTGTACGCAGGCAAAAGGACGACCACTGGAGAGGAGCTTTACAGTGTACTCAGACCCTTGTTTGAAAGTCACTTCTAAAGGACCAATCCACAGGGAGTCTAGTTTGTGTGTGCGCCCACCCACACAGTGTTGATAGTATAGGACATGGTCACCAACAGCAAACTCAGGCAAGGAGGAGCGCCCAGCGTTGTCAGGAGAGAGCTCGAGCATCTTAGACTTATAGGTGGAAGTGTAGGCTGCGGCCTGTATATCAATGATGCGGTTGACTAAGTCTTTGATGTGGTTGTCAGGGTTCATGGCCTTATCAGAGGAGAGTGGGGGAACCCCCAAGAGTGACAGATTGGTGGCTTCACGCCCATACAACATGTCAAAGGGGGAGTACCCTGTGATCCAATTCCTGCTCAGACAATAGGCAAAGAGTGCAGCAGGTAAGTATAGATCCCAATTGGCAGCATCAGAGTAGGTGAGTTTTCTAATAATAAAAACCAGTGTCAAGTTGGCACGCTCAACTGCTCCATTAGTGGAAGGATTATAGGGGGCAGAGAAAGACTGGTGAGTTCCTAGAGCTTCAACAACAGAGGTTACAAGTTTGGCATTGAAGTTGATTCCATTGTCTGATAACAGCACTTGAGGACAGCCATGGCGGTAGAAAACATCCTGTAGCAGGAAGGCAGCAGTAGTCTTAGCAGTGATGTCTTTAGTAGGGCGAGCTTCTACCCACTTGCTGAAGTGGTCAACGGCAATCAGGATAAAGGGGCATCTGGAGCGTGAGCAGGGGAGAGGACCTACAGCATCAATGCTAACAGTGTGAAAAGCGTGTTGAGGGGGAACCAATTTGAACTCATGGGAAGCAGCTTGGGGCCTCTGAAGTTGGCAGTCATGGCAACTAGCTATGACATCTGGGATCAAAAGGCAAAGATTCTCCCAGAAGTAATTCTTCTGAAGCCAGTCAAAGGTTTTGGCAATGCCTCCATGGCCAGTTTTCTTATGAGCTTGTGACACCAAGGAGAGGCAAAGACTGGGGCGCACGTATGGCAGGTATTGACCCCGTACCTTCTTGAAGAGTTGGTTGTTACATATGAGGGTGTCTTCAGAAAATTTGGACAGGGCAAGTTGAACCTCTTCTGTCTCACTTTCCCAGGAAGAAGGGTAGCCAATTAGCTTGTACAGTTGGTCTGCCTCAGCAGGATGTAGGGCAAGGATGGGCATTCGGGATAACCCATCAGCGTTCTGATGTTGAATCCCGGGGCAATGGAGCACAGTGAAGTCATAAACTTGCAGGCGGAGAGCCCATCTGGCTAAGCATCCTTCAGGCTCCTTAAGTTGTTGTAACCATTTGATCAAAGCGTGGTCAGTGACAACAGTGAAATGGGTACCATACACGTAGTGGCAGAATTGTTTGACTGCATGCAGCACAGTGAGGCACTCCTTCTCTGTAACGCTATAATTCTTTTCTTGCTTATTTAGCACACAGGAAGTATAGGCTACAGGGTGGTCCACACCTTCATTGTTGAGCTGAGCCAAGATAGCCCCAATAGCAAGGTCACTAGCATCAGTGTACAAGATGAATTCCTTATTGTAGTTGGGGTACACTAAAATGGGTGCTTTTTTGAGTTTCTGCTTTAGATTCTTGAAGGCTTGCTGTTGGCTGGTGGTCCATTCAAAAGGGACATTACGCAATAGTTGGACCAGGGGTTTGCTAGTATCAACAAAATCAGGAATGAATTGTCTATAGTAACCCATCATGCCCAGAAAGACTTGTACTTCTTGGAGGTTGGTGGGCGGAAGCATTTTGTCAATGGCTTCAACCTTCTTGGTCATTGGACAAATTCCCGTTTGGGTTACTTCATGGCCCAGGAATTCAAGGCGCTCTTTGAAGAAGGCACACTTAGAAGGCTTTAACTTGAGGCCAGCTTCTTAGATCTTTATGAACACCTCTTTAAGATGGGCTAGGTGATCTGTGAAAGTTGCGCTGAAGACTGTTATATCATCTAGGTAGACTAAGACACATGACAACTTCAAATCACGCAGGATGGAATCCATGGCCCTCTGGAAAGTTGCCGGGGCATTACAGAGCCCTTAAGCATGCAGGTAGGTTCATACAATCCTTCTGATGTGATGAGTGCAGCCTTCTGATGGTCTTCGGGAGAGAGGTCAACTTGCCAGTAGCCAGACGCCAAATCCATGACAGAGAAAAACTTAGAGCCTCCAAGGCGTCAAAGGGTGTCATCATGCGCAGTAAGGGATAGGAATCTTTCTTGGTTAGAAAATTCATCCTTTGATATTCCATCACAATCCGGTGTCTGCCATCCTTTTTCTTTAAGATGAGCAGGGGGAGCCCAGGGACTTTGAGAGGGAGCTAGCAGTCCAGCATCCAGTAGTTGTTTGAGCTCCTTAGAAACCTGTGCATCTTCCACTCAGCTGCGGCGGTATGGCTTGGCACAAAAGGGGAGAGCATCTCCTGTGTCAATCTGATGAATCACACCTTTGGCTAGCCCATAATCAGTACTATCTTTAGCAAAGATGTCTGAGAACTGGTCTAGTAAATCAAGCACCTCTTTCTGTTGAACCAGGGACAACTGAGGGAAGTCTTGGGAAGTGAACAGGGATAGGACCTGAGGCTTGTCTTTGGGTAGGTTAAAGTCTTGAAACCTTCCAAAAGGGTGAAGAGACAAGACGTCAGGGGCATTTAACAACTTTCCATAACCAACAACTTATCCTCTGGATACGGTCATAGGAAGAGCAGTAAGGTTGACAACTAGTAATTGAACAGGATCCTTGTGGGAGACGTCCAGAATTCCAGGACAAAGGTAAGGCTCATTACGCCCCAGCAAAGGAGGGGAGTACAGCTCTAAGAAAGTCTGTTCAGGTAGTTCATATGATATCTGGGAGTCTATGATATCCTGAGAGCCTGGGGGATGGTGATAGCAGATGTGGCCATGAGAGGGATTCCCTCAGTTGCAGGACAAGCCATGGGAGGACATTTCATGTTGGAGGAATGGGTTTGGTATTTCAGGGTGAAAACTCCAGTGGGGTACTCCAGAGTACATGTCTTCAAACGTTTACCAGGAACTTTGATTGGCTCCTCAAAGATCAGAGGGACTTTGTACCCTAGGATAGAAAGATAACCATCCTTTAGGTTGATGATCCCATTATATTCCCAAAGGAACTGGGTACCAACCAAAAGGTCATAGCTCTCATTTTCTAGAACAACAGCCAGCACAGCCAACAGGAGTTTACAAAATCACATTGGTAAGGCAGAGTACGTACCAATGGCGCGAGTCATGGAGAGACCAGAGGTGCCATAGGATTGATGGTAGTTGAGATCAGGGGCCAGCTTAAGCTTCTTCATCAGTTTAGAAGAAACAACGTTGACAGGAGAACCAGTGTCCAGGACGGCTTTGATCTTGACCTTTTGGATAGATATCTCTACTTGGGTGGTGGTGCGTCCAAAGAATGCCAGAGCAGCCAAGATATCCTGTGCCTCAGCTAGTCCCTTGTCTCATTTCTCAATCATGCATCTTAGTCCCAGAAACTCCTTATATACAGTTTGGAGAGGGAGTGAGACAGATACATTCTTGAAAACAGCGTCTGCAACTTCAGCAGCTTCCTCTGATGATTCCACTAATACAGGGGACCGTTTTGCCTGAGTAAGATAGGGGCGGGAGACAACTGCTTTGGCCTCAGACAAGGGCTTGGTGGTAGTTGTAGTCTTCCCAGATTGTAGCTTGTAGGGAACAGCAATAGTCTCAGGGACGGCAAGAACAGAATACCCGTATGCATCATGGTCTTCAACATCAGATTCATCCACATCATAATCATCAGAAATATCATGGAACAGAAGGAGGATAGGAGGAGCTTCATCATCAGCAGGCTCAGGGTCAGTAGCAGGCGGAGGTATAGAAGGAGACTGGGGAGAATTGTCAACCGAGAGCGTCTCTGCCTCTAGGTTGACTGTTCTTTTCCCGACTGATCCTTGGGATCAGCTCCTTCAACCCGCAGATTGGTGCAGACGCAAGAGTGGTGGCCTATCTGACCACAGTTGTGGCAACCTTGATGTTGAGGAGGATTTTGGGAGTTCATAGTGAGGATACGAGGGCCGCAAGAAGAGGAGCCAGAGTTGGAAGCGGCACAACTTTCCCAAACAACTGCCCCAGAATGGGTAAGATGCATATCTTGGAGCAGTGTCTTTATACTTTTCATGGAGGACAGCATAGCCTTGTGGGCCTTGAAATGAAGGCATAGGAGTTGATTCACCTTGAGGGCCTGGGCGCAGGCCATATATGCTTCATGCGCCGTCAATTGTCTGCTTGTTATTAACTGTTGTCCCTCCATGTAAAATCTGTCAGCAAATTCAGCTAATGTCTTCTTGGGCTTGAAGGATATGTGCATGAAAGCATCCTTTTTCACCTCCAGGCTAAGATCATCACCAAACTTGTTAATCAGGAGCTGTTTTGTGTCCTCCCAGGTCTCAATGGAGGGAAGCTCTGGTACGACTACCTCTTGACAGGTTGGGTGTAGGCAAGTCAGAATATGTTATTTCTTAACTTCATCTGATGCTTGTCTCATAGCAATCTTGTAAATAGTTAAGAAGGCTGCAATAGTCAAGGTTTTAGGATCAAAGATTTGCTTAAAAGTAGGCTTGAAGTGTGCCTCAGGAGTTGGACCATCATTGTTGCTATTGAGTACATTTATGCGCGGGGAGAACTCAGCTTCAGATTTGGAGGGGGGTTGTCTAGCCCACAGTTGTCAAACACTTTCTTCAAGGGTCATCAAAGTCTTGGTGGTTCTGGCACCCGTAGTGTTGGCTAGAGCAGTCTGTCATTCAGTAACATCTAGGCGTTGTCCTTGGGTAGTGACAACCGTGGAAAGCTCAGCCAGTTGCAAAGTAAGGGATGGCCCCACTGATAGGCAAGGGGAGAATCTGACGTTTACTGAATCAATCAACTCCCTCATCTCCTGTACGTCCCTGTCCAACTCAGTCTGGTCTTGTTTCAAATGATCCACCTCATTAGCTAGGGCAATCAACTCTCTGGCACAGTGGATTTGAGGAGCCCCCGCCAAACCAGGACAACAGCCATCCTCCTTGTTAACCCTGAGTGGACTAGCGGTGGCCGTCACTACCTCACGTAAAGCAGCGACTTCTTGCTGTAGTTCAGAGACCTGAGCAGTCAGCGCAAGAACCTGGGGATCAGGTTGAGGAATTTCAGTAGGACGTCCTTGGCTACAAGTGGAAGCATGTAATTCCCGGATGGCTTTCCAGATTTTCTGCTCTCTGTCCACCAGATCATCAGCAGAAGGAGAAGGAGGAACATCAGGTTTGGGAGTGGACAGCTCATTCACCTGACTCTGAAGTTTGGCAATAGCCGCGGCAGTGGTAGCTCTCTCTTGATTGAATTCCGCACTGAGCTCATTTAGACCTTGGGCTGCAAGGTCAGCTACCTGTTGCAATTGTTCAAAGGAATAGACACTGAATGCATTGAGCTGTTACACTAGGCGCTCAAAATTGGAGAGATAAGCATTTAGGGTGGAGTCTACTTGAGTGCACCAGGGTTGTTCTAACTAGTGAAACTCATGTAGTTGCTCCCTAATGTACTCGGGGATGGACTGGCGTATTTGCTCAATGGAATTGACTAAATGTGTTTGAGAGGTGACCAAATCACGCTGATTGTCAGATATCAGGGAGAACAGGGAATGAATACATTGTTGGTAGGCGGCAAACTGGTCCCAATGATGGGTAACAGCTGCTTGTAGAGACGAGATTTCTTTAACGTGGAGCCCCAATGATGGGTAACAGCTGCTTGTAGAGACAAGATTTCTTGAATGTGGAGTCCCAACACCATCTGGTGGTGGGCCAAGGCGGGCTTTACAAAGGATAACAGCAGATAATCAGCGGAGCCAGCTGCTGGGAGGAGGTGTTGTGGAAACTGAGGGGCCACAATTAACTCATAGTATTTGGCACGGCTAAACTGTAACTGAAGGCAAGGATGGCCCCGTCCCAAGCTATCCCAAGGGCTACTGCCATGACTTGTTCTAAGTCAGGGGTACCCATAGGGTAAGCAACTAAGCGGGGACCATTCCCAAGGTTCAATACAGTAGGGACAATAGGTGGGTTGGCAATGTCTTCCTCAATAGGAGGGCTGGTAATTTCAGGCAAGGTTTACTCCCAAATAGGCAGAGGCAAGGGACCTTCAAACATAGATGCAAAAGGGATAACCAAGGGGCTTACAGCCCCTGTAGTGAGCACCATTTTTGTTGTGTTCTGAGGTGCGGCACAGACACACAACGGGGAATCCTAACCTTAGGATTGGATTCTTACTAAGTCTCAGTTAGATGACAGGAAAGGCAATAGTGTTTACCTTGCGGCCCTGGATGAATAATCTCTACTAGGCGTGGCTAGAGAGAGGCGCAGAAGTACAGAAGACACAAAGACAAAAATGTGAATAGAACTTAATTTTTATTAGTGAATGTGAAATGGAATATATAGTGGTTAAGAATATCACAAAACACTACCAGGACAGTAGGATCACTTGCCACAAGCATGAGTGGGGCAAGTGAGTTGCTGCAGAGTCAGGAAACCAAACAATCATATTTCCTGAAGCGGAAGCCAGTTCATTTTGAGAGTTGAAAGTAAAAGCAAGAGATTCATCTTTGAAATGGCCCAACAAAGGCAAAATCAAAACATGATGAATGCCGTTATTCACGACATATTTTATGCCTTTTCTATACCCTATACTAATCTATAGGGTTTCTTATATCTTGTATTAATATAATTTTGAGTATTTAGTTAGGGCAATATTAGGGGGGAAGGGAAAGGTTTAAGGAATTGGCACACACTCAATTGATGGTGTGTCATAATCCAGTTAAGTGATTTTATTCCCCTCTTAATTGGTTCTTTCCCTACCCTCAAAAGAGCCTTTATGAAAGCTATCCAGCTTTTGGACTTGACCCATAACTCTGTTAATACATATTTAAACCTGGGTCCCAGCCTTGTACAATAGCAAGGGACAGCTAATATTAGCGTTATTGGTAACTTGGCCCTGGCTTCTGGAGAGGGAGGGTTCAGGAAAAGCTTCCGCCTGAACCTTGATCAATGCCTAAGAAAGCCTAGACAGATGTGCTTGGTAAGTAATATCTCATGGGCTGCCCATGGCTGAGTACATAATTAGTGGGACAGCATTCATACACCAACTAAAAGGGAATATATGTTTGTGATGTTGTTGCAACATTTTCAATTGCTCCCTCTCAGGAAATTAATTTCTTGAGTGGCTCGCTGAATGATTCCCTGGCTGATCAATAAGTTGGTGGCACTACTATCATTCAACCATCTATTACAGGGATCAAACATTTTGAATCCTAAGCAGAACACAACTTGGACACGCCTTGTGGCTTAAGAGAAACAATCACTTGGATAAGCCCCATGACTACCATGACATACATGGATAGTATGTGGCTCCCCATGATACTATATAATATTGTATACTCATATCAAATAAAGTATCATTCTCTTCTTAATTTTCCCATTTATTTTATTTATTATACTTCCTAGAAGTATATACTTGACAATGTGTATAGATTTATTGTAGGGAAATATAGCAGCGGGGAGAGAGATGTACTATTTTAAAGCAAATATGTCTGCCAGTTTTTGGAGGGTTTTACTAAATTGCCTTTGGCTCTCTTGACCATACCATTTGATTTGGGATGGAGCAGAGAAAACTCCCCTCACACCCAATAGCTCATTAAGACTAGAAGGATCTTCAGGCTGTTGTTTGTTACTTGATATAGCAAAGAACTTGGGCAAGAGTCTTAGATAAGTAAGACATGAGGCTCTGGTTTTAAGACTGTATGATTTGTATATGAATAAAGGGATCTTCCTAGAAAATGGAAAACAAGCACTGAAGATTCAATGGCAAAATTGATGAGCTAAAATGAACTTGTTTTATTGAGAGAAGAACATTCAAATTTATACCCAAAGGTTCAATCCTAGTAGCCCTAGTGGAGGTACTCCAAGTAGCAAGAGGCTGGTAGGGATCTGGAAGGTTCAGATACTGGTATTGACTTGTATTTGAGTAAAGGGAACTCTAAAGGTCAAAAGCAAAAAGGAGAGGCTTTTGAAGGGATCAATCTGTGAACTATCATTCACTGGGCCAATTGAACCCCTTAAAGAGTTCAAATTCACGACACTAGAGTTGTTTGGAGAGAAATATGATTTAAAAGGGGGAATGGTATATGTATGGCTTGTACACCATAAAGGGATGAGCTTGTTGCCCAGCTCTGGCGAGGAGCTCTACAGCAGCAACTGGGATGTATGGGTGGATTAAAATCGATTGGAGCTGTAGGGTTGGAGGCAGCATATAGCTTTGATAAAGATACTTATGGTGACTTTCTAAAAATATATCCCCAATAAATTGTTTCCTGGTTGGGTGATGCAAGTGCGGATATGTCGATTCGCTTCGGTGTGGCTTTCATTCCGTGAGGGTTCGTGGAAGGTTGCCCTTGAAGGATGGGGGTTTGGTTTAGAATTTATTGAATTTGGTGGCTTTAGAGGTATCTTTATCGTATAGCGTTAATGATGAGCTTTGAGCAGCTTGGGATGGGTTGTGCAGATGGATATTTTTAAACGATGCCATGTATGCGGGTTGGGATTATAAATAGCTTGGGGGTAGAATCGTCGGTTTTGGCGTAGTACCGGTTAAACTCGCTTGTGGGATCAGGCTCCTGGTTTTTATTGGCTCGGTTTAAAAGGGACAGCTTTGGTTTAGGATTTATAAAGGTGGTGTGGTTTATGTTGATCGTGTTTGGAAGGGGAACTTTGTTTTAGTTTAGCCGTGCTAAAGCAAGGTTCACAGTGGTTGTAAAAATCATGCTGGTCATCGTAGCGAGAATGTTTTGTTTACCTTGACTCAAGGCGGATGGCTAATAAAACGAGTTGAAGTGGAGCCCTTTTACATTCTGCCACTGATTTGGTTTATAGGATTCACAATTCAGGCGGATGGTACAAACTATTCGGCTTGCTATGTGATTGGTGGGAATTAACCCTTCTGTTGCGCACTAAGTTTGTAGATTGTTTATTTCGGCTGCTCCCTATTTATAGATGACTTTCAATTGCCTCTTCTCATATTACTTAGTGATTGGTGGGGTTTAAATTTTTTATGTACATTAAGTTTGTAGGCTATATATTTTATGTACGCCCTTTTAATTTAACTTATATTGATCACTTTCTTCAAATGCAATGTGATTGGTGGGAATTAAAACTTTTATTGTGCATTAGGTTTGTAGACGATTTATTTCGTCTGCTCCCTATTTCTAAATGAATTTTAACTGCATCTTCTCATATTACTGTGTGATTGGTGAGGTTTAAAATTTTATTGGGCATAAAGCTTTGGGCTGTAAAATAGCAGCTCCCGGTTTCGATTTGGAAAAATTGTTCGGATCCTCCCTTTTTAATTTGACTTCTAATTGTCCTGGTGGTTGGTTGTTGCTGGCGGGAGCTAGGGTGAATAAATTATGATTTCAGTGCTGGCGTAAACACCACCTCGAGGTCCGCCTTGACATCCTCGTCGCGCTTGGAAACGTACCAGAACCTAGTGAGGAGGTACAGAACTATGAGGGCGATGGTGGCAATTAGGACATAGATGGATTGGCGGATGGCCGACTGCTTAATGTCCTTAAATAGGTGTTCAGCTAATACAATGACGTAGTTTCCCATGGCTACTGAGAGCAGCGACAGCGATGATGCACATGACTTGAGTTTGGGTCCAACCTCAGTGTAGGAGAATTGGTATACGATGGGGGAGAGAATGGCTTCCCCAATTGCCAGGAGCACCCATTGAGGTAGCTGCCAAGCACCATTGAGACACCTTCCCTCGGAGCATGGAAATCTTTCCAGAATAAGATCCAAACATATCGAGACGACAAATGCTAGGATGACGAATAGGAATCCCATCAATAGCTTGGATGTGTCCTTGATGTGGCCCACCCGCCGCCCCAGGAAGGGGTATACAACCTGCGAAATAAATGGAACCATGAAGATAACAAGCACGTAGTTGATGTTGGTGGAGGCCTCGGTGGGAACTAAAACCAGACCAAGGAAATTCTTGTCCATGCGCTCGTATTGATTTTGCCACTCGGTAGAGCTTTGGTCGTACAACATCCACGCGAATACCAATGGAACAAACATGGTTGTGATCCGCCAGATGAGCTGAGTCTCTCGCACGAACTCGGGTGAGTACCTATCGCAGGCAAAACTCAGTATGCTACCCCTGATGCGTCGCTCTGCTGGGCTTGCCACAAGGTACCTCTGGAAAGCGTAGAACGACAAGCAACATGCGTGCCAGGGTAGAAACATTTGCGGGGCTGGTGTCTTGACATACTGACGTCGCCCCAGCAGGAAAATCGCACACGCCATCCCAAGCAACAGCACACTGGCACCGTATGCTCCAAAGTAGCACTCACTACCGAAACAAACCGTGTATTCTTTCAGGTATGGTGTCAAGTACTGCCCAAAGAGGCTCCCGATGCTCATGCCCAAGTATAGGGTAGAGAAGAAGCCCTCCAGCCGAACAGGATCCTTTATCTGATCGCCACCATGAGAAACCATACACGGCATCATCCCACCTGCACCCATGCTTATCAGCAACGCGGGGACGTAATATCCCCACAATGGATACTCGCCATACTGGGCCAGGACACCGTTTGCCGAAAACAAGGCTAGAAGCGAGGCCCCTGTCAGATATAACACAAACAGGGCGAGTATGGTGCGATACTTTCCTAGGAACGAGTCGGACACCATTGCTCCAATCAGGGGAAAGGCATACACCAAGCCGACAAACAGGTGAACTTGGCTCTTGGCCTCATGTGGCGCCAAGCCCAGCGCAGCCTTGAGGTATACATTAAGAAGGTTGCGAATTCCAAAGAAACAGCTCCGCTCCAGCACCACGCTAACCAATATGTAATAAACCCCTGTCGCTGGCTTCTCCATCTCCTTCTCTTCTTTACCACTCCGCCCTTATATAGCATCACTTTTATAATTCAATACCATCCAAATAATATGCTATTCATCTTAAATTACTTCATTAATTGGCTCCAACAATTATGCATTTATTTAAAACCTCTGACAAAATAAAATCACTTCACTTATCGTCCATTAAAAATAGTCATGCCATTTAAGCTCGTGTAACTCCAATCCAACCAATCAGAATACCCCTCACCAACCACTAATTATTCACTTGTGTCTTGACCCCCCAAAGGCATTCAAATCCAGCGAATAAGATTCAAATCCACCCATCATCTGCCCATTAAATGAACCCCAGAACAACTTTGTTTAAAAATACCATCTCGAAGCTCCCTCAATCATCAATCCCTGAACTCAATTCGCCAGTTATTCTTTACCAATGCATCTTCAGAACCTAACTCAACATTCTTCACATCTACCAAGGCAGCCCATCTGGTTTACCCAAACCACCCGAGTCTCATTTTACGTCGACCCCGTTATATCCACTACACGAATCAAACCTGGCTTGAACCAAAATCCCCCTTAAATTTCTAAACCAAATCCTAGATTCCAAGTTAGTCTATAAGCCCAACTACCCTCTTCCAGTTCCCGTTGAGGATTTCTATATCCCACCCGGATTGAATAAACCCTAAAAGAAAATATCTTTTTGAATCAACTATATGAAACTTCATCGCCTTAACTGGACCTGAGACCAGCAATCCCGTGCACGTTTTTTAACAACTACAGCCTTGCCAAGAATGATCAACTCGGCTGCCACACGAAACCTCGATCCGTACCCATGGACCTTCTAGCATAACCTATGCTGTAGAATAACCCAGATGGATTACATTCTTGAGTCAAGTATGCCACCAGCTACCTTGCCCCAAGGATGGATTCCAGCACAGGTGTTCCAGAACCATCCCCAACCAGCTTATGGGTTGCAAAAGGCTCTGGGGCATCTGTGCTGGAACCCATCCGTTTAGAACCAATGCTTGGTAGGGCAACAGTGGCAAAATCAACTGTAGGAATGCAAAAGTGAGAATCTAAAAGTGGCTAAGTTGATAATTTCAAGATTTCAAAATTAAATTAAAACAACTCATCTGGAATTAAAAATTATTATGGCCATATAAAATACTTTTTATTCATTCTCTCAACTAAAAAAGTCAAGAAAAGTAGTTACTTTATTATAAAAAGCCATTTTGAAATTTAAAATTGTCAACTTGGCCACTTTTGCTTCTCACTTTTGAATTCTCAGTTTTGCATCCCTACTGTCAATTTTGCCACTGTTGCCCCTGGTAGACATGGTGTATGACAGATTTTAAAGGGTAATAACATTGTACAATGCCTAATTCTTTAATCATCACCTGTTATGGTGGATATATATGAGCTATACATGCCAGTAACTATATGGATCATATCAGTTGCCAGACCAGGGCACCTTGGATGGACATAGCTACCACACTTTTGAAATACATAACATTAACATATACCATTGAAGTTTATCAAACCCAGTGAAGCTTTATTAAGCAGACAATGAGAATAATTGGTGTTATGGATCATGACATTCAGACCTGATTGATTTCACCTTTGGATCATGTAGGTTTGTGTGAAGACTTGGCTGGTATCACCTTTGAGTTCCTTGATTACCTTGTTTCCTTAAATGTCAATACATCAATTGCAGCACGTCCATGATACCATCACCTGACCTATTATGATTTCTATACTTAGCTGAATAGGCACTTCTCCTGTCCTGCTAGTGAATGATCTATGTAATATTCACTTTTATAATAGAAACAACAGGTTTACCAACCTTCTCTTTTGGTTATATTTTAACTTCAGTGCATCTTTCTCCTGGGTAGGAAGATTTCTCATACAATCAAAAATCCCAGAGCCTTAAGCATGAACCTCAAATCTTCTGTGATAAAGATTCTCTTCCATGTCTCCTTATATATTGTTGCCAAGCGCCAATCATGACAACTGGGGCAAGCGGTAGCAAGTTGAACTTTTCCTAGCCTACCAACTCTGCCCATGGGCGGTGCAGTAGGGTTATGGCCTGTTGAGATAAGCAAGAATATATTAGCCTAAACTGTCAGGGTAAATTAGAGAGAGAGCTCGTCGTAATTGATCAAATGGGGAATGTACACCCAAATTAGGATGACATTACCAATTAGGAGGAGACGATGTGTGTTTACTCATAAATGATAACCCTTGAAGAGTGAATAAGAAAAGGTGCAGCAGAAGATTATGCACAGGTACATCAAGAAGACCTTCATTTGGCTCAACGTCAAGTAATCAGCAGCATAGATAGGCTCACATTCAATTTTGCGGGTTTCAGGAATCATTTCAGCAGGAGGTGGAAGATTACCAGGAAATTGCAGAGGTGAGAAAGCAGAATCTAGCAGTCTAGTTATTACAAATCTGATTGGAAAATATTGAAATAAGTGAATCATTGAGGCAAGATATTTATTGAGAGTAAAATATCAAACTACTAAGGTAGTTTGGTGGGGACAATTGTTACTTAAAGCCTTTGGGTACATCTTGATGAGGTGGCCGCCTTGAATACAATATTTAGACAGCTTACAGATATCACCAATGGTGGTTCTGTAAGCTGTTACCTGACCTCCTTTGAGGTCAGGATTTGTTGACCAGCAGGTCAAGAAAGGGAAAATTGGGTGTGGGGCATCCATGCCCCACTCAGACCCAATCTTCTGTGCCACCACCCACTTGTGATCAATTGTTAGATTTAAATCTACAATTGCCGCAAGCGGGCGGGACTTTGGGCCAGGTTTCCCCAGGTGACGGCGCTTTGGCCGAGCCACACCCGTGAAAACTATGGCCATGACATAAACCAAAATCAGTCCAGTCCAGAACAAACCCAATTTTTCAGCAAAATTCACATGCTCATTTCACAGACAAAGGGCGCAGATTGGTAAATATGCCCAGATACCCAACAAAATATGCTTGCTACAATCAGATATATATAGAAACAGTGTTTTCAATTAGGATATATATTAGAATAGTCAAGATCATCATTGTAACTAATCCTGATGGTCAAGTCTATTATAGTTATGCACTCAAATCCTTTGGATCTGGCAGATTTGCATTACTAATTGTAACTTGTATATCAAGACATTCTAGCCGCTTTATTACATCCTGATGGATCAAGTTTGGTAATTAGAAGCCATTGCTGTAATGGTTAGCTACAACTGCAGTCCACTCTGGAGTAATGTGCAGCCACTCTTCCCTGTCGGATTTTCCAGATCAACCCTAAAAGGAAGAAACATGAATTCAAGAGCCTGGTGGATCCCAGAAGATTGAGTAATATTCCAAATGATGATACAGTTGCTATTAACATCTCTGCATCCATTTTGCAGCTACCATATTATATAGCTTTCCTTCTTTCTCCTAATAAAATATACTTTTACCTACTTGCTTTTAAACTCTACTTAGTTGTTACCTTAGATTTAAAGGTAAAGACTTCAGAGTCTTTAAGACTTGTATTAACACATGTTTAGGCCTTAAAACTATACTCTTTAAGCCATCAACACAGATGTTCAACCCAAAGATGTCCCCAAGGCCAATACACAACAATCAGCAATGGCGCAACCAATTGCACAAACAAAATTACTTCTGCCATCCTCCATAGTACATGTTTATCAAGTTATAGGGGAATGGACCCAGGCACTGGAGTGAGCCCCTCAATCCATCTATGAACCCATATACCAGCTGAAAAAGCCATGAGAATATCAAGCAGCAAAAGAAGTCAGTGAAGCTCTCATGCTGGTACTAGTGCTCCTAATTAAGATATACAATCTGGGGGATAAAATGGAAACATTTATTTGGAGCGCAAATTTTTGGGATAAAGCTATCTAATAAGACACATGTGTCAATATGTACAGCTAAAACAGCACACTTACAACCAAAAAGAAAAAAATTAAGAAAACTTAATACCTGACATAAATAACTGATAGAGACAACAAGATTTAGAGTTAATGTATACATAAAATTAAAGTTAATGCTGTAACTGTGCTGTTTTAGCAGAGTTACAAGGGGAAAATGTTTGGAAACTATATAAGGCCTTTATTGGAAAATGGGGGATTGTATTGTCAAAACATCAGACTCAACCCACTAGCAAGGTTCCAATTAAACAGGTTTGTGACCCGCAACCCAAATTCCCAGTGACCTGGAGCCAAACTAGGAAGTTGACTCAAATTTCCAAATCCAAAAACATGAACTAATGATGATCCCTTACAGTGGATACCTCAATTTAGCGTTTGACTTGTTATCAGGATCAAGCCACCCCCTTTACCATCCAACCAAGTGATCAACACAACCATGTTACTGTCATCCATTATTCACAATTACTATATAATAACTATCTCTCAATAAAGAATATTATCTAGTTTCCAAATATTTCCCCCTTGTAACTCTGCCAAAACAGCACAGTTACAACATTGGTAGAAGAAGTAGGTTTTCCATCCTATTTTATCCCTCAAAATTTCTGCATGTTGTCCATACTTGCTGTGGTCAACAAATTTACAATAGAATCATATCTGGCCTCCCAATGGACTGGATGCTGTACATACCTGGTACCAAAATACCTGACGGGTTTGTGCTGTACCAGAACATGGTGATACCAGTCTCCACATTCAACACCTTGTAAGCACAAGGTTTCTTCCTTGCTCCCTCCACTATGCCTTGAGAAACTGATGAAAATACCATTCCAGCCTACGTAGCCAAAAGACTTTGAAGTGCTTCCCTGGAATCCTTTGCTGGGGCCCACGACAACAACGCTGCTGCATGGATCCAATCTGCCCAAAGCAAACTGGCCCAAATGGAATTCCCACAGCAATTCTGGATTGTGAAGATCTCTATCCAACTGACTCATGACGCTGGCACCTGGTGCAACAAGTGGCATGAAGTACACACCAAAAAGGACTGGGATACCTTCAAACAAGACTTCTTGGCAATATTTGTGCTTAAGAACACTGCACTCATGATCATACACCAAGTAAAGAACCTAACTCAGATGGGCACCGTGAATAAAATCACCCGCGCCTAAAAGGAACTCCAACTACGCGCACCCTCTGACATGGCCTTTAACACCCCAGCCACACACCTCATGTACTATGATGCACTCAAGTTGCATGTAATGAGACACGTGAACCTGGATCAAGTGACCTATCTACAGAGTCTGTATTGCAAAGTGGAGAAAGCAGAACAAACGTCTAACACTCTCCACAAGGCACAACCTGGAAAACAAGAGAGACCCAAAGACTCTCACCCAGCTGGGAGTTCCAATATACTACCCCCTTGGAACAACAGAAGCAGCACAAACCATAAGCCCAAAGGTTCAAATGGACATGGAAACAGGAACAGTGACCAGTCAAACCACACCCATTTCTGTATCACTGCCACACAAAACAACCAAGACAAGGTAATGCCTGGGGAGAGCACTAAGCAAGCCAAGCTCTTCCCGCACAACTCCTGACTTGCCCAACAATGAGTAACAACCCAAGGACGTGGATCAGTGTCCAATGATCCAGGTGCCCTCATAAGACCCAGTACTTTACACCATTGCCAGACATCCCAATAAACTGATGACATATCCTTTCTGCTTTTACAGTTACACTGACTCAGCGCTCCTGGACTTGTGCGCAGATCAAACACTCATCAACAGCAACTTTGTGGACAAGTTCAAGTTACCACTAATCCTTTGTAGATTAAGAACATGGCTTTATTTTATGAATATCACATTGCTGTGACACAAGAGACTGCCTCTTTCTCTATTACACTTGAGAACCTACACTCCACCATCAAGGGACCTGTCATTGACTTCCCTAGATTTGACATTAGCCTAGGACTGGACTGGCTACAAAGGAATAATCCTCGTGTAGACTGGGCACCCTGAGCATTGACCATTAAGCGTGAAGGCATCAATCACCAGATCTACCCTGACTCAGTGGACCAACTCCTGTGCAACCACGTTTTTGTATGCATTACTGAAACCCTGGATAAAAAGAAAAACCTCAAGACACTTGGCTGGGACTCCTGCCAATACAAAATCATACATTTCAAAGATCATCAGGACATCACTACACCTCAAGATTGAAAAATGGTAGCCTGCCATCCAGAGATCTTCAAAGAGGCTCTACCTGGGTTGCCACCAGAGAAGCACATCCAGCACTCCATCCAACTCAAGGGAACTGTACCTAAGGCTTAACTCATCTACAGCCTTACCCCAAATGAGGATGATGCACTTTGCACTTACCTCAAAGAGGCATTGGAAAAAGGACTTATCCGCCCCTCAAAGTCTCCTTTTGGTGCCACTGTATTCTTTGTGGCAAAGAAGGACAGGACTATTTGACTTGTTAAGGATTATTGAGCCTTAAAAAAAGTTACCATAAAGAATTTTTATCCGCTTCCACTCATTGACAATATCTTTGAATCCTTGGATGGAGCAACTATCTTCTCCAAGATTGACCTGACAGCAGGCTACAACCAGATTTGTATCAAGGAGGAAGACATACCCAAGACGGCCTTCTGCACCAAGTATGGGTCATGTGAGTGTGTTGTGCTCAACTTTGGGATGCCAAACACACCATCAACCTTTGTTATCTTTATGAACAAGGTCTTCCCCCCACATTGGCAAGCATGCACTAGTGTACTTAGACAGCATCATTGCCTATATTTCTTTGGTAGAGAAGCACCGCAAAGACCTGGACACAGACTTTGCCACCCTGGCACAACATAAACTGCTGGCCAAACCCTCTAAGTGCTAGTTCTTCCGCAAACAGTTACCTTTCCTGTGACACATAGTTTCAAAAGATGGCATCAAGCCTTACAATCAGAAGATTCAGGCCATCTGCAAGATGCCACTACAAAAAGACAAGTCTGAACTCCGTACATTCCTGTGGATGGTTGCCTACGTACAATAATTTATCATCAACTGTGGCGTCCTGACAGCACCCCTGTTGGCTATAACTGGCACCAAATCCAAGTTTATATTGACCCCTCAACATGACCTCTGTTTCTGGCGTCTAAAGGAGAAACTTACAACCCCCCATTCTACAGTATCCTAATCAAGACAGAGATTACCAAATGAAGACAGAAGCCTCTGATGCATCCATTGGGGGATTAATGTGGATCAAGAACACCAATGGTGACTTCCTACACATAGCCTATAAGTTGTGCAAATTGACAGATGGCAAATGCCTCTATCCCATCCACAATAAAGAGCTACTGGCAACTGTACACTGTCTTATCAAGTGGCGCTGCTACCTGGAGCATCAAGAGGATTTCACTGCCCTAACTGACCATAAGTCCCTCATATATTTCAAAACACAAGCCAACCTATTCCGGCACCAGGCAAGCTGGATTGAGCTTCTTTAAAGGTTTAACATGATCATTCAATACAAACCAGGACCCAAACTTGCCATGATGGATGCACTCTCTAGCTTGTATGTTAGAGCCACAAAAGGAGGAAATGATCCAGGCCCAGACTGGCCCCTCCTGCTACTCCAAACTAAAGACAAAGGCTTCCCTCCAGGCACTACCAACATCACTAAAGAAACTGTGAAGGATCCAGGAAATTCATGCTTGCTTTTTCATTATCCTGGTCTGACTCTTTTACAGTTTGACAGAATCCTGTATGTAAGCTTTGATGAGCTTGGATTCTGGGAAAGCAATCTTGGTGTTAAACTTGTTGCCATCTGGTGATCACTTCCACATTTTTTGCTTCCCATAATCTTAGCTACAGACCATCTCTTTCATTCCATGGTAGTCTTATTTCAGTTAAAAGCCAAAAACACAAAGCATAAAAAGATTGAGGAGAAAGCAACCATTGTCACATATAAGTATCATTTTTTATTAATTATTATCATGTTTTCATTATATACCAATCAGGGTACATTCAGCTGAAATTCCCTCCTGTTTCAGAATCTCACCCGGATTCCTATCACGTAGTTTATGACATAACAGCGTCATCCAATCCAGATCTTTACCAAAAAGATCTTCACACTCTTAACCTATAAGAATGTGCCCTAATATATTCCATAATCACCTGATTCCTTCTGTGGAAATGTATTGTTTTGGCTTGAAGCATTCCAGACTTCTGGCGCCAAACCCCTGTGGAATATATGTATTCCTAATCCAAGCTATCCTTGTTCCAACTGGGAACCAGCTGATCAATCCTAAATGCACAGACATCATTGTCTACATTTAGCTGTTTTTGCATTTAATGATTTTTGCATTAAACCCCCATTAAAACGCTTCAAAACTCAAACCAGGCCCCACCACGGCGCCCAGGAACTTTTTCCAGGTGGTGCCTGAAACATTCACTGGGCAGAGCCTTGGCGCTTTAAAAATCAATTATGCAGCGCGGCGGCGCTTTAAACCTAATAAATTTGCCAAAATGGCGCTTTTAAACCACAATCTGGGGGTTTGCTTTTGTTTAACCTTAACCAAACTTCTTTAAACAGCCAAGGCAATGAAATAATATGATTAAATTCTCTTTAATTATATTCCCAGCATATATTAATTAATCTTCCCATTTAATTAATCTGTTTGAAGACAACAAGTCTTTACTTGACACAGTCAAGTCTATTTTGGCCCTATGATTAAATCCTCATTAATCATATTCAAGGGTATCAATTAATTAACCTTCCCAGTTAATCAATTAGTTTGAGACACCTAGTCTCATAATCTGAACTGTCCAGATTATTCATTATGTCCCTCAATTAGTACAGCCTAATTGATTTCTGGGTATCAATTAACCTTCATGGTTAATCAGATGGTTTGAGACACCTAGTCTCATAATCTGAATTGTTCAGATATTCATTTCAGCCCTCATTTAGTACAGCCTAATTGATTCCTGAGTAATCCATTACAACACTGGAAAGTCTCTCCAAGGCCAATCCTATTGTTTTGAATTGCAACCTATGAAATTCATCACAATTCAACCTCTTTGTGAAACCACAGCCCAACGTGACTGTAGTACGGTCACAGAAATGGTTCATCAAAAATGAACACCTCTTCACAGACGTATATGGGACACTACACCACAAGATGACCAATGAAAGCACCATCCTGTATATCCCTACACACCAACAAGTTGACATCATTATACACTATCATAGAGATTTAGGGCATACCAAGAGCCACAACCTTTATGAATTTTCAAGCACAAGGCATGGTGGCTAACTCTATATTGGGACGTCCAAGAATTTGCCAACCAATGTGAAGTGTGTGAAATTTTTCAAAGAGAAACACTCCGCCTAACTATATGTTGCCCATTTGTTCCCAGTTACCCTTCAAGGTATGGGCCCTTGACATTGTGGACCCCATGCCAGGGAGACTCACCAACAGGAAATATATCATCACTGTCATCAATTTTTCTACTTGCTTGCCAGTAGCGCAAGCAGTGAAAACTTGCACTGGTAATGTTGTTTGAAATTTTATAGGCAAGGAAATCATCAGCAAGTTTGGAAAACCAGAGCTCCTGATAGCAGACATAGGCAAATAATTGACCTCCAAAAACACTAATTTATACCTCACAAAGAATGGGGTCCAGCACACAGTGACAACACCTTATCATCCCCAAGCCAATAGACAAGTTGAGAAGATAAACAGCAGCTTAGTGCAGGTCCTTGCCAAGCTCATCACCAGGAGACCTGAGAACTGGCATAATCAGCTACCAACTTCACTTCTTGTATGCTGCACTTGCTTGAACAGATCCACCGGGAAGAGCCCCTTTGAGCTTGTTTATAGTACACAACACAATATCATTCAAGACCTCACAGGACCAAAGCTGAAAATGCCCAACAAGTTCCCCTCTTGTATAGCACTTCAATTCATGCAAGCTAACGGTGATCAGTTGGAAAAAGAAGAGAAACATTTGAAAAACATGTTTGTCCCCATCCAAAATAGACACAAAGTTGGTGATATGATCTGGGTAATGAACACCAACAAGAGCATGTTACAACCCAAAAAAGTGAGTCCCGCTATCATCTAAAAAGGTAAACAAAAATAACACTTACCTTGTTGTGGGGTTCCTGTTCACCAGTCCCCATAGTGTGTCCTGGGTCATAGCCAGGGACTGGCTTGGAAGAGTTGTCATTTACTAGTAGAGGGAGGTGGCTAGGTAGAAGTTTATACTCATCTTGAATTAATGAAAACTCTTCCAATACTTTTCCTATAACTAGGCGGGCATCACCATCCTGTACTTGTACTTTAGCTGGTGCTAGTCTTTCTGTAGGCCTGTGCCAGTCTTTCAGCAGCCTAGTAAACTCATTCCCAATGAACTCCCTTCCCCTATCTGTCATTTCAATGTGTCTAGTCAACCTGTCCCACTTAACTGGTAGGTCTTATTAGTGGTAAACTTTCTACAACTTTGACAATAGGTATCTTCTTCCCCTTGTCCAGGGTATAAGATGTGGGGAAATTCACTCATGGGGCTTATCTGTACTACTTAGAACTTTGGGCAGGGGTCAAAATAGGCTTCTATTCACTTTCAGAAGGAAGATCTCCTTAGAAACCTTCTGGTATATTGTATGGGGGTCTAGGGAACAATAGGGTTTTGCCAATACCTTGGAGTCCTCCAACTGTAATGATAAATTCCATAATGCTAAGAGTTATTTGGCCAATTAAGAAGGCTCAAAAATCCCTAAAACCCTTTAACAAAATTGACTGATTTAACAGACTTGAATCAAATGATTGATCAAAAATGGGTTACAGCTGTTCCAGGTTGCCAGTTGAATCTGATTCCTTCCCCCCTGTAAGCTGACGTTGATAAATTGACTTGATTTGAGGGTTCCCCAATATGATCTTATTTATCAGCATGGTCATCAGAAGTTGGTCACCCAAGGGTTCTTTTCAAACTGGACTAGATACTCACTTGACAACGTGGAAGGAATAGGAGCCCAGGATCCAGGTGGTATTGCTTAGTCAAATTTTGATATATATATTGAATAATTTTCAATGTTTCAGCTCTTAAGAGTTGAGTCCTCCCAAAAATTACTCAATAAAATCAAATATTTCTTGGTCTAAATTTATTTTCAAATGCATCCTGTAGTTGGCCTGCTGCACTACATTCCCTACAATCCAATTCTTAGCCAAATTATTATGGGAAGATGGGGGCCTGATGTTTTTACTTTGTTGTTGCCTCTGCCAAATGTTAATTCAATGTCTGCTAATCTCAGAGTTGTTCCTCCTAAATTTGAAACTAAAACTTTGGTTCTATCTCAATGTCCTGAATTTTATGCTGAAGACACTCTGATTCTCTTGCAGGCTATTTATCTTGGTGTCTTTTGGTTAGAGTTGATTGTTTTACTTAACCCTAGTATCTCATTTGGAAATTTCACAAAACAGTATCAGAAGCTGTGTTAGTGGTTAATCATTAACTCTATGTTGATTTGAGTGGTGATTCCCCGACACTTGGAGACAGATTCTTACTATCTGGCAATTTCTGTCACATTACTCAACTCTTCTATGTCTGTCATATTTGTAGCAGTATAGGGTGCTATTTTCTACAAACAGTTAGTCAGGATCCTAACTCTTAATACTATAACTGTAGATGGTATAGGGACATCCTTTGATAGGACAGAAGAATATAAGGATATAATGATAAAACTGGTATTTATTATGATAGTGCTGCATTTATATAATAGGGGGTGGGGGATTTTCACCAGGGGAATTTAGCACAGACAGAAGGACTTTTCTAAAGGAGGAGAGTGGAGAGGTACAGTAGAAAGAGTTGTGCAAGAGAATAACCAGTTTCACGTGCCTTGCCTAATGGAGACAATTGGCAATAACTATGTTGTCCTATTTATAACCTTGGAAGTAAAGCCCACACCTGATGTGCATTTGAAAGGCGCTTCAAATACCGTTTTAGAGGTGTTCTTAACATGGCTAACCCTGATTAAACTAGATTGAACTAAAGCAATTGTGTTATTGTTCTGTCGCTCAATCTCTAAGTGGACAACTTAATGTCTAATCCATTCAGGATCTGCAATATTTCCCTCCACTGGATTAGACAACAGGGTGAAAAATGGCTTGGTGCACAAGATGGCGGCTATGGTGAACAGTCACTCTAGAAGAGTTCCAAGAAGACCCTTGAAGAAGGTGCAAGTGGTTATTCCAAAGAGGCGCAGCATACCAGGCCAGTGGAGGTGGGGAGGGCGACAGAGAAACAAGTAGTCCTGCATGATGTTGATGACAGCTATCTAGACTTGGGAGTTCAGCTAGATCATCTACTGATGCCTCAGCTGGTCTTAGTGGGGACAGATCATTATTTGCTGTGTTGTTCCTAGCCTTGAGCAAGCCCAGGGAGGTGACAGGAACTGGGTTGCAAAAGGGTAACATTATTCATTGGTGGTTCTCCATGCAAGTGGCGGAAGAATACTTGGAGGCTCAGTTGAAGGAATTCCAATTTGAAGGCCAAGTGCTCTCAGTCTTGCAACAGGGGATGGTATCCAGCATAGTGAAGTCTGTTCTTTGCGCTTGGGCAACACCTGGGGTTATAGAGACTAAACCAGTCTGTTGGAAAACCTCAGACAATTTTGAGTAGCATATGTGACAAGCCTTCCAGGAAGTGTTGAAGTTGTACATGGTGGGCACTGCCCATGTCAGGAATGCCTTTGCTACCTTTCCTGACAACAACAAAGAAATCTTGATAGATCCAGGGTCTGTAAATCCTTCTCCTAATTTGAATTTTTCCCCAGGTCCTAGAAATGGTTTATTAGTATGTAGTATCAGCTCTAAATTACCTTTAAATGGCCTTGGATCAAGTCCGGAGGCCATTTCCTTTGCCAACACGGGGATCAAACCCAGGTCCTCTTGATTACTGTTTGATCACATAAACAATGTTAGCATTTCAAATTCAAAATTACCTTTGCCCACATGCAAGATGGCTTCCTAAAGCCAATCAGATGTTACGCCCGGGTTAGGACCTTTGAAAATCATTTTCAATTTGACTTTCAACGCCGTAAACTATCAACAGGGCTCTGTAGTTGTCCTGGTTAATCCAGACAACAGAGCCTCTCCTTTTGGTGGGGTTTCTAACCGCCAGGAGCCCCCTTAAGCTCAGATCTCAAACATCTGGGGTAAATGATACCTATCTCTTTGGGAAGGCTTTAGGGGGAGTAATTACCAGTTAAAAAATGACTTTTATGTTGTTTTTTGTGGAAGATTTCCCTTGCCAAGGTTTCCCCCCAATATCCCTTCAAATCTCTCCAACATTTCTCCATTCCCCTTATGAGCTGCAGTTTAAAGGTCTTGGAAAGCCTATATAAGGCTCTATCTTCCAAGATGATAGTTGTTCAGTTAATAAAGTCAATTTCCTCTACCTAGTTGATTTATTTTTGCCTGCTTTCCAGTCTTGAAACCCAACTCCATGATACTACCCAAGTCTTCCCAATGGGGACCATTTGGGTATAAATGATTGGTTTGGTTGCTCCTTTTCCAGTCCTTTACTGCAAGAATATCCCTTGGAACCAGAGCCAATTCTGGTTCATCTCCTCCTAATTACCTAGACAAGTCATGGCGCCAAGTGATACCAGGCTTATGGTACACCGCCACTCCATTGTCACCAAATCCCCCCATTACAGAGGAACCGCAGGTCATGGGGGCCAGTCTGCCTGCTCCTTCCTTATTCCATCCTTTGGCTTCAGTTTTCCTTCTCAGTTATCTTGGAGCTTACTTTATTTTAGGAAGATTCAATCCTCTTTTGGGTTGATACCGCCTGATTAGAGAATTGTTTCATATGGGAATGGTCTCCATTCCAATAGGTTCTCTAGTCACAGGGTTGAATCCATCTGCAGCCATACACCTTTTGGGTGGTATGTTTCTGAGCGGATGGGTTCCTGACAGCCCATCTGGTACCAATGGTGATGGCTGGCAACCTTGTTCTTTGGGGGACCAATTACTGTGATACCAAGCAGGAGGAGAACATGGGAGTCTTCCTTGAGTGGGCCTTGTCTGTTTTCTACAGAGTGGGTGGCCAGGTCCCTGTAGAGTATGCCCTTTGCAAGAGTCTCCTGTGGGACTGTATCTTCTTGGTGGTTGCCTTTCCTGTAAACATTGGAGTCAATTGTGTGTCTTGTTTGGTGAGGGTTTGTTGCCCAATCCTTGGTCATTGGCTTTGTGGATCTGTAGCTAACCAGTTGTGTTTCCTGGATGCCATTCAGGTGGTAGAACAGTTTGTGCAATATTGGAAGAGTCTTGTCAGTCTCCAATAAACACTTTGTTATTTTTTCTTATTCCTCATACTTTGGTGCAACACTATTTCAGGGACCCACTTGGCAGGGAATAATCTCCCTAGCTGATGGGCCAAAGCCCCCACATTCAAACCTGCAATTACCAAGCCAATAGGAACCTTGACCATTGCAAGATGTCCAAGGTGCCCTAGGCAGGCAAATCTTCCAACTTAGAGCTGAAACAACCAAGTAGATAGTAACCCACCAAATACATCAAGAGGTAAAAGGAGGCGTAAGGTCTAACCAGGGTAGGTTCAGCAGGAGGTGTAGTAAACAAACAACCATATTGGAACTTGTGTCCCCAATGTCCAGAAGGTTACTTGAACCATCCATTGACAAGGGATTCTTTTTGGTGGGCGTTATCTGGAGAGGAGTTGTACCAGTCAGTTGTAGGTGTTAGCTTTTCCAATGCCAATACCACTGGAAAGAAGTAAGCTAGAAACCAGGATAGTAATAGAATTCCTCTCATGGCTTCAAAAATGTGTTTATCAGAAAAGAAGGAGTAGCAAGGTGTAAGATAAATCTTTATTGTTGGAAAAATTTGAAATGAATAAAAGTTGGGCCTTTAAATAGGCTTAAAACCAGGGCTGAAGAATATGAGGGGAGTTTCTTGGGATATGAGGGGATTTACATGAAGATTATAATTTATGGAATACCTGGTTTGATTGGGAATACCTTATAGCTTAATCCTATAGTCAATATTTTTTTGAGTAAGATCAGCCACATAGAAGCCACTAAATTATTGATAATTAAGCAGTTAATGATCAGAAGATCTATTAACTTCATATGTGGAGCCTTGCCCTTAACCATAGAGAGCGGGTTATTGATTAAGCGGGTGACAGGATTCAGCCAATCAAAGAGAGAGCGGTAAGTGACGTTAGCAGCTCTATCATTAACCTTTTTTTGAATTGATTTTTGACTTTGAACTCAGATTTAATAGGCCAATCATAAAAAGGTAAATCAAAGGAGTTGGCTGTCTAAAAGCTAACATTCTCTTTATATTTAGAGTCCCGGGTTCAAGTTTTGTTCTCAACCAATTTGGGAGGAAGAATAGAACTAAAGATATTGTTGTTTTGTGCCTGTGTGCTAATAGCTCCCAATCCATCAGTCATATTTAACAGGTAGTCAGGAAAAGAGTTCCTGACACACTATCACAAACAGGACAACAACCCATGGAATTTTTTAATTAGGCTTTTGTTTTTTTGGGTTGTTGTCCTCATTGGGGCTTACTTTTGGTCACTAAGAGCAGCACACATATACTTAGTGTGTACTCTAGTGGTCAATTGCCCAGAATGGGGCTCCTTAAGGGTGTAGGAGTCGGGGCCAGTCTTCTGGATAACTTGAACTGGGCCTTGCCAAAGGGAGGCAAGTTTGGATTTGCGGCCGTATCCTCTATTGCTGAAGAAGTAGACTGAGTCTCCTACCAGGTAAGTAGGTAAGGCAGGGCGTTTGAATGCAGTTTGTTCTAGGTCCTGCAACTTATGGTTTAAGTTTACAGTGTAGGCCTCTGATTGCAAGCAAATAAGAGTTTAAACCTGCTTGTTGAGGTACGCCTCTGGGGACACAGCCAGGCTGGGCTTTACCAAGGAATATAGTAAAAGTGGAAGTCCTGGTTGCCGGACGTAGAGCAGCTGGAAGGGCGGCTTGCCAGTGGCACAATGGTACCCAATGTTATATGCAAAGGTGGCCGCAGGCAGGAAGGTATCCCATTCAGTCTCATGTTGGTGACTGAGCTTCCGGAGTATCTGGACCAGGCTCCCATTAGTGTGCTCTACCATGCCATTTGTCTGTGGGTGTTAAGGGGGGGGATAGTGTCCCACAAATTCCCATCAGCTGGTTGAGGCAGGGATGATATGACTGGTGAAGTTGGTACCATTGTCTGTCAGCAGAATCTAGGGGCAACCATGTTTGTATATGATATTCTCCAGGATGAACGTGGCTGTCACCAGTGCAGATTGGTTGGGAATTGCCTTGGCCTCTACCCATTTAGTCAGATGGTCAACAGCCACAATGCTGAACTTGTTGCAACTGTTGGTAACTGGAAAGGGCCCCACTATGTCAATGGCTACTGTGGAAGGCAAACCCAGGGTGTACAAGTCTGTGTTGGAACTTGGCAACCTTAGGTCTCCCAATGTTGAAGTCATGACAGGTGGCTAGCATATCTACTACATCAGTGTGCATTCCTTCCCAGAAGCAGTGCTGCTGTAACAGGACTAATGTCTTCTGTATACCACCATGACCAGTAGTCTTGTGAGCGGCCACCACTGAGTCCATGTGTAGGGATGGGTGTATGTAAGGTATCCAAGAGTCTCCAAAAAGCTTCATGAGTTGGCCCTTAGAGACCTTGGTATCAAAAGCTAACTTCTTGAGAGCCCTTTGTATCTCTACCAGCTCCTCTCCCCACAAAGAAGGATCCTTCATAAGCCTTTCATAGAGAATATCAGTCATGGGGGATACTAAGGCAACAGTGGGAAGGTGGGAGAGACAGTCAGCATTATGGTGGGCTGCCCCGGCTTGATGAATAATCTCGTAGTCATAAGCCTGAAATTTAATGGCCCAATGTGCCAGACGTCCTTTGGGGTCCTTGAGGGTCTTTGGCCATTGCAAGGAGGTATGGTCTGTTACAACCGTGAAATGTACCCCATGGAGGTAGACTTTGAATTGTTGATAGGAGTATATTACAGCCAGGCACTCTTGTTTGGTGACAGTGTAGTTTCTCTTGTGGACATTAAGTGTACGCAAGCAGTATCCAACAGGGTGTTCAGGTCCTTCAGAGTCCAGTTGGGAGAGGACACCCCCAACTGCAGTCAGGCTAGCATCTATATAAACCACAAACAGCTTGGCAAAGTCAGGGTAGGCTAATACAGGGGCTACAGTCAGTGTTCCCTTGAGAGCATTGAAGGCAGATTTGCACGCTGGGCTCCAGAATAATTCTTTATCAGCTTGGAGAAGCTGAAAGAGAGGGTCACCCAGGGATGCAAAGTTGGGGATGAAGCATCAATAGTACCCAATCATCCCCAGGAAGGCCTGTATGTCCCGCTTATTGGCCAGGATCTGCATTTTTTTCAATGGCTTCCACCTTCAGAGGTACAGGGCAGAGTCCATCTTGACTAATGATGAACCCCAAGAACTCAAGGTGCTCCTTGAAGAAGTTGCTCTTGCTTGGCTTGAGTTTGAGATTAGCTGCAAGTAACCTCTGTAAGACTTCTTACAAGTTCTGCAGATGATCATTAAAAGTTCAGGAGAACACATTAATGTCATCCAGATAGACCAGGACACTGGTGAGTTTGAGGCCACTCATCACCGCATCCATAGCCCATTGGAAGGTAGCCGGGGCATTGGACAGACCTTGGGGCATCCTTGTGGGTTGGAATAGCCTTTAGTTAGTGATGATTGCACATTTCTCTTGATCAGCGGGGGGTAGATCAATCTGTCAGTACCCACTGATAAGTTCCATGGCACTGAAGAACTTGGCACCACCCAGGCAGTCCAAGGTATTGTCAATGCAAGGGAGGGGATACAAATCCTCCTTGGTAACAGCATTTAGCCAGTGGTAGTCAATCACCACGCGGTTGCTGCCATCCTTCTTTTGATAATCACAAGAGGGGAAGCCTAAGGGCTTTTACTGGGGACCAGTAAGCCAGATCCCAATAGTTTCTGAAGCTCCTTGTTGACTACGTCATGATTGGCTTGACTACACTGTTGTGATCTGAGGCGCAGCACAGAGTCACAACAGGAAATCCTAAACTTAGGATTGGATTTGTACTAAGTCTTGGTTAGAATGGCAGGGAAGGCTATGCAATTACCTTGTGGCCCTGAATGAATAAAATCTACTAGATGTGGCTAGAGAGGCGCTAAAGTATGTGGAGAAACAAAGACAAAAATGTGAATATAACTTAATTTTATTGGAAAATAAGAAATGGATTATATAGTGGTTTACAATATCACAAAACAATACCAGGACAGTAGGAACACTCACCACAAGCATGAGTGGGGCAAGTGAGTTGTACAGGATCAGTAAACTGAACAATTGTATTTCCCAATTTGGAGCCAGACTCATTTCTAAGGGCAAAAGCAAAAGAGAGAGATTCATCCTTGAAATAACCCAACAAAGGCAAAATCAAAACATGGTGAATGGCGACATTCACAACATACACTGTATAGGTCTGGAGCAGATAGGTGGACTATCTTGGGTGTCAATATGGTGGGCAACATCTGAAGCCTTGCCCAAGTCATTTTCATCTTTAACAAACACATCTTTATACTGTGCAAAGAGATTCATGGATTGAATCTTTTGCTCTTCAGAGAGGCCAGATAGGGAGTTGCAACTTATGATTGATAGCACCAGTGATTGCTCACAGGGTAGACCCAACTCAGAGAAGTCCACAAAGGGGGTGGTCTCCTGAAGGTTAGCATGCTCTTCTAGTTGTATATAAGCCAGGAGTTGGTGCTTGGAGAAAACCATGGCTTCACAACTCATTTTGGCCAAGAGTATGAGCACTTCCTTCTCACTTGGCATGAGGATGCCTGGTGCAACCCATGGTTCTAGTCTGGAGGCATTAGAGATCCCAAAGATTTCTCCATGAGTACCAGCTAGTAGAGCCAGCAAGAGGCCTGTATTGTGGATCACCTGAGAGCTAGGTGGGATAGTTACATTACAGGAGGTGTAGACTGGGATTCCCTTGGCTTCCCCAACCAAGAGAGGTAGAACATTGACCTTCTTACTACACAGTGTATAGGCAACTGGTAGCTCTCCATCTGTGTACTCTATGTTGATGTAGTGCAGATGGCGTAGGGGCAGGTCAGAAGAGCGGTTGCCATGGTAGAACATGGGTATAGAGTGGCCCAAAATCCCAAAGGTATGATCTCCATGGTTGGTCACAGTTCCATACTAGACCATGAAGCTAGTCCCAATAAGAGTGTTATAGCTGATGTTTTCCAGAACTATAGCAGGAGCAGTGGCTATTAGCTTCCCAAAGCAAAGAGGTAAAAAAGAATTGGCTCCTTTTGCTCTAGTGGTGAGTGGCCCAGCAGTACCAAACTCTTCATGATAGGCTAAGTCTGGTGCCAGCTTAAGCTTCTTGACCAGCTGCGAGGATATAATGTTCCCAGGAGCACCAGTATCCAGTATGGCCCGGAAATGGATTTTGTTCACTACCAGGTTGATATAGGTACAATCCTGGTGGTCCTCTCTGATCTCCACAATCTTGGAGACCTGGTGTACGCTCATTCCCTTGAACTTCTCCAGGAAGGTATCCATGGCAGCTCCTACAGCTGGGCTTGCTTCCTTGAGGGATTCTAGCAATGCCAAGACGTTTACTGTACAGAGCAGCTTAGCCAGTTATTCAGTGCTGTCCTCCTCATGGGTGACTTCAACACCTGGTTGAGCCAGTTGTTTGGCGTAGGGTAGGGATACTGTTCTCTGAGATATTCAAGGGATAACCACCTCAGGGTGCAGTGTAGTCCAATGAGTTTGAGTTTTAACAGTGAGGACTCAATGTAGGAGGTCCTCTTGAACTCCTTCAGATTCAGCATCCCTGTGTATTAGTTGGTAGTCAAAGTCAATCAGTGAGGAATTATCCTTAGGGTTGACCTTAGAGGATGATAAAGCTGCAGGCCTCTGGACAGGTTTGTTGGGGGCGGCAGTATGGGGGAGATGAGGGTGTCAAATTTACAAAGGCAGCCAAGGATTTCTCCTTGTCCTGGCTGCTTAGTAGTTTTTTGAGTGGTCCTCATTGTCCTCCTCAATATCAGCGTCCTTGTTGTAGTCTTCCTCAGCGTTTTCCATGCCTACATGGTGGACCTTTTGGCAAGGGTTCTTACATTCCCAAGAGAAGTGACCAGCCATACCGCATTTGAAGCAAGTACAGGGAGTGTTGTTGGCTGGGGAGAGTCCAACCTTGTTGGAAGGCTTGGGCATCTCCACAGCCATGCGGGGTCTGTACTCAGCTTGCTGGCAGGGGCAACCTTCAGGGAGAGGGACTTAAAACTCCTCCTTGTAGGTGCGTAGAAGGCAAATCAGATCTGGCACAGTACAAGTGTTGTAAATGCCAGACTTAAGATCCAGGGATAGCTCCCGGTTGACACGTAAAGCATTGAGGAGTGCTGACTGCACATCAATAAACTGCACAGCGCTCATAGACAACAGGGTTTGAGCTTCAATGTAGAACCTAGAAGTAAAGTCTTCTAGGGTTTCTCCCACCTTTAGCTTGGTGTCAGCAAAGTCCATCTTGCAACCAAGAAGGGCCTCTTGGCTACCAAATTCTTCTGTCAGGGCCCAAGAGACGTAGGCAAAAGTCCAGCTATTCTCAGGGAGACATGGCAAGATAATGGTTTGAGTCTCAGCATCCAGACAGTTGATGATTGTGGAATCTCTCATGGTGTTGTCAGCGCCATACATGGAGTTCTGGTATAGGCGTAAGAATATGGCCGCATTACTCTTGCAGTCAAACTTGGGGAGATTGACGGGCTTGAAGTTGTTGGAGCCATGTTGGGGGGAGCAGGTGTGATCCTCACTGAAGAGCGGGTGAGATGGGAACGGCTGAGGGTAGAGGCAGAAAACCTAGCCTCAGAGGCACATCAACAATTTTCCTCTTGCTGTGTTTTTCATTCACCTTCTCTGTCCTGAGCAGCCCCAGAGGCTTCATGAGTGGCCAGGACGTTGTCCTCTGACTCCAACACTGGCTCCAATACTTGTACAGCGTTGGGAGCCAACCAAGTGTGGCTGTCATTGCTTTTGTAGCTATGATAGAACTTGGGAATGGAGGACCTTTGTGGACTGTGGAGACTCTTGGAGTTGAGGGACATAGCCTGTAAGTTGGTGGCAATAATATTACTGTCCATTATATCCAATTGGCTCTGGAAGGCGTCCAGGAAAAGTTGCTGCTTGTCCAGCTCATCTTGATAGACCTTGTTCTCCTGACAGGTGATATCCAAGTTGTCTTCCAGAGAGGTAATGCGCTTTTCATGGGTGGCAAGCTCATCTTGAATCAAGGCTATCACTTTCTTGTCCTTCCTGGCTTGGGTCTGGCTATTGGCTCTGTCATGTGATTATCAAAGTTTGAGACAATCCTGAAGCTCTGACACAGTGTGGTAGCCATCAAACAGAAAGGCAAGATCAGCGCTTTTCTGGACCAGCTCTGTCTGCATCTTCTTGTAGTGATTAAAGAGCTCAAGCATGTCACGGCCAAGAAGGTGGCTGGAGGGAGAGTTGTCTGTAGCCGTAGACGTGGGGGTGAACAAGGGAATGGTGGCAAGGCAACAGGCTAAGACTTTCACCTCATGAGTCAGGCTTTGAACTATGGGGCCAGTCTCAAGCATGTGGTTGATAACCACACTAATCCAATTGGTGTCTACACCCTGATGGGTGAGGGTCTGTACCACATGCACTGGAATTAGCTTAGCTATTTCCCTCTTGATGGCGTCAACCCAGTGCAATATGGTATTCTGGGTGTTGGTAACTTCAGTGAGATATTGATTAACGGTGGTGAAAGTATTAACAAGCTCAGAGTAAAGGACCTGGAGGAACGTCTGTTGGTTGGATACCAGTATTCCCTGGTCATGCACTAGTCTTTGGATGCAACCCAGGTGCATTTGGTTGTGGCATACATCAGGATAGGTGAATTATTGTAAATAGTCCTTGATATGTTTGACGGTGTGGAGGTCACAACAGAGTTGGTCAGGGTTGACCTGGGAGAGGTTCTGAAAGCAAACCAAGGAGTTATCAGCAGAAGGTTGCTGAATAGCCAGATGTTCAGAACAAGAACCATTTCCAGCAGCACCAGAGTCCATGGCATAGATGGCACTACAGATGGTGTCCTTGGAAGGGGAGGAGTTGGTGTTCATCTCCAAAGGGGAAGGGGCTTGCAGGAGCAGGGGTTGACTAAAAACAATGGCTTGGAGACGCTGATGTTCTGGCATGAAGTGGCTAAGGGTGAGCAGATCATAGGGAGCGCCTGCTCTTTTTCCAGCATGGGTGTTGGCAGCAGTTAAGGCCGGTGCCTGGTGATAAGTGGAAGCATTAGCAGAAGGCTCAGCCAGGGGCATTCCTCCCTCCTCATTGAAAGAACCGCGGGGGTGGGGGCTGTTGGTGTGGAAAGCCATGAGCGCCAATGTTGTAATTATAGGAGTAAATGGTGCTAAATTCTACAAAAAGTTAGTCAGAATCCTATTTCTTAATATTATATCTATAGATGGTATAGTGACAGCCTTTGATATGACAGAAGAATATAAGGATATAATGATAAAACTGGTATTTATTATGATAGTGCTGCATTTATATAATAGGAGGTGGGGGAATTTTTACCAGGGGAATGATGGCACAGGCAGAAGGACCTTTCTAATGGAGGAAAGTGGACAGGCACAGTAGAAAGTCCCGCGCAATGGAACAACTGGTTTCACATGGCTTTCCTTATGGAGGCATGTGGCAATATCTATGTGGTTCTATTATTAACCTTGGAAGTAAAGCCTGTGTCTGAAACGCATTTAAAAGGCGCTTTGAACACCTGTTTTATGAGCGTTTTTAATGTAGTTAACCTTATTAAAACCATGTTGAGAAGAAGAAATTGCGCAAGTGTTACATTGTTCAATCCCTAAATGGACGGCTTAATGTCTAATCCATTCAGGATCTGCAACACTGTGTCTATATTAGGGAGCCATTAACACTTATTACAAATATTTGTACAGAGTGCATTTACAGCTTATATATTTACCTATTGGTATTAATTCTGTATAAATATTTGTAATAAGTGTTAATGGCTCCCTAATATAGACACAGTCCAATTATAAAATCACAAAAAAGCCACATTTAAAATGAATTTTATTAAACAAAATGTATTGAGTTATGCACATAATATCTAAATATCAAAAGTTAATGTCTAGCCGCAATATTATAATGTAACATTTACATTTATTGGTCCTTAATTTATTATTGATAATGAAAAATATTCATGCAAATAATTATGTTACCACATCAAATGTACAACATTTTATTAATTATGGGGAATGTCAACAATGTAAAAAGAATATATTATTAATTATGAATTGAAAGAAAGAATATCAATTTAATAAGTTGTCAAAAATAAAGGCTTTATTTTACTCATCAAGGGACAGTAGGGGGGAATGGCAGAATGTATGCCACCAACATCTGCACCTGTAAAAGGGATGGCATCAGAGGTAGTGGGGAGGGATTGGGTGATGGCTTGGGGGTCAGGGTTGGAAGGTGGGTGGCTTGGTCTTGATGGGGGATTTGGGGAGGCAGGGTTTGTTGACTGGGAAGAGGCAACAAGAGCTGATTGCTTCAACTGCTTGAATTCTTCTTCTGTCATATATGTGGGCTTGACAAACCAAATTGATGGGTGGGGGGTTTCAGGAATATTCCTGACACTTATAGTTGTGTACTCAATAAACTGCCACCCGCTGCCAACATGAAGGTGCCCACTGCCACCAAGCAGACATCTGCCACCATAAAGCAGATATACACTGCCACCATGCGGAAGCCCGCCACAACCAAGCCGTTGCCCGCCGTCAACTTGCAGGCACCCGCTGCCACCAAGCATATATCTGCCACCACTGTGCAGACCCCTGCCGCCACCAAACAGACGTCCACTGCCATCACACAGAATCCTGTCACAACCAAGCCGTTGCCTGCTGTCAACTTGCAGGCACCTGCTGCCACCAAGCATACATCTGCCACCACCAAGCAGATGTCCACTGCCACCGCGTGGGCCCTGCCGCCACCATGCAGAATCCTGTCACAACTAATCTGTTGCCCGCCGTCAAATTGCAGGCACCTGCTGCCACCACGCAGAAGCCTGTCACAACCAAGCTGTTGCCCACCGCCAACACGCAGACGCTTGCCACCATTAAGCAGATGCCCACCACCACTGCACAGGCGCCCACCACTCTTGCCAGCCCCACCTGCAAGCCATCCTCAAACCAGGCACCCATGGGCTAGCCTGCTACCTGCCAGCCACCTGCCAGCCTTTGCCCTCCCATGCCAGCAGGCCAGTCCCCATCCACTCCTTTGGGAAATAGCTGGATTGGGAAATCAGGAAAGGCAATTTTCCTAAAGCCAAACTTGGGAGGAACTGATGCCCAATTTGGGAGCTTATCAAATGGGGAATAGACTGACAGGCTCTCCAACAATGAAAATCATGCACCAAATTAAGTAAATGAATTTAGGTGCATGAAGAAGACCAAACTTACACTATGCCAATGCAAACTTGGATCCAGACAAACCTTCTCAATTGCTAGCCACCCAGGCCAATCCAGAAAAGGGAATAACATATGTAACTCAGACTCTTGGTTCCCCAATGCTATGCCTTCCAATAATCATGCCTTGCAGGCCCACTAGTATAAATAAAGACAAACCCCCAATGATAGTTTATGCTATCATTGAGTGAATATCCTCCTCAATATTATCACATTAATCAATCCTTTACCCAGGCTAAGCAAGTAACCTTACTAAACCCATTACTCCTCCCCAAGTCAGAAGATGGACTACATCATCTTCACAGCTGTCTTGACAGCTTACCTTGGGATAGGGGGCCACCATCTAACCAATGCTCAGTTTGGTCCTGAACCACAGGGACCAAAAGGGATATCATATAATGAGCCAACTCACCTCAACTCAATAGTTTTGAACCCGTGGACACCTCTGGCGTCATCTCGCCCAACTCCCAACTTGGCTACTTATGTGATCCCCTCAGCTATGCTACTGTACCTTGCTGTCAGCCTTAGACAATGCAACATCTTTGTCAAAGGCTTCTGTCAGGCAGTAAACTTCTATCCAATTGTCTACGCCTTGAATAGCTTTGAGCCGCCTAACCTGCCATCTTATGTTACTAAAGTTTTACCCTCAATACTTGTGTATTACAGGGGGAGGCAGGAGTCCTTTCTGGACTTATTGCTATCACTTGCATAGAAAATGATGAGATCAGATAAGTCCTGGACAAATATGGATGGTAAAAGCTCAAACCTCTTCTTGATTTGGGTGCACAGTTCATTGTAGGTGGCAGGCTTTGAGCGCCTAAGAGCCAAACCAAAATTGTAAAGACATACATCTGCAAGATGCATATCAGCGTTGTTGATGGGGTAGGGCCAACATGTATGCCCTGCAGCTATAATTTCATTGGATGTCTACTCATGCTGTTCTATCTCAGCACTTATTACAACTGTGTACACAGCTTGTTGGGTAGCCCACTCCTCCAGCATGTCCTTGAGCTCTGTCTGGTAGGCATACCATCTGTGGTATTTGATGAAGCAGAGTAATAATTGACGCCTACTAGTGAAACTGCCAGCAAAACTCTAACAAATTGATACAAAATTGGACCATGTTTGTACACGTTAGATTAGATGCGCATTTTTATATAGTCTTGGATACTTACAGAAATCTTGGCATATGACAAGAAGATGACTTCATTACAGGCTCTCATTGCTCTCCCTTTTATAAACTTAATGATGATATAATTGTAGTGGTTGGTATCCACAAAACTGAGACCACTGAGAACTTGATTAGATAAAATTCTAGCAGCAACCACAACTCTGTACAATCACAAATTGACCGTTCTCTTACTTGTGAAAATGCCATGGAGTTCTAGTTGGAGATGCACCTGGACCAGGGACATCTGCAGGTCATGTTCCATGATGGCCATCATAAGGGGGTGGGCTTTTTCACCTTTGGTTGAGGTATGTGCACCAGTTGGGGTCTTCTTGGGAGGGGGGCCATAGTTGGCATGGGCTTGCAGGGTTGCAGCCACAGTGGACTTTGCAAAACTGATTGTGGCTGCTATTTCCCCAAAGGACATAAGCATCCCTTGCTTTTTGACCATTTCAAGAACAATTTCTGGGGTGATTAGCCTTCTTCTGTGTCTTGCAGGCTGATTGGCTAGAGATGAGATGTGTCCATCTTAGGAACCAGATGGTGTCATCTGATTGCTGTTTCTGGATTCTTGCTTCCCTGGGTGATCCCTTGGCTAAATTGGATGATCCCATATTCTAGTGTTGATACATGATCTGAATTAGCAGCTGCCTGTGTGTGGTGTGCAAACAGAGCCATGCTAGAAGACGCAGGAGAAAGAACACATTCCTGGGTAGTGCTTAGGGAGGGGCCTGCAGGTTGAGAGTGGCCATAAACAGAGGCTTCATTATTAGAAGACCCAGTGTAGCCATGCATAATTTTGTCAAGGCCAGGGAACAGCTCGTTGACTTGGTTGTTATTGAAAGAAGATATAATACATTTTTATTAAAAAAATTAAGCTCAAAAAGAGGAATGTAAATTTTAGTTAATTTTATGATTAAGTATGTTAAATTAGTGAATAGTAGGATCTAAATTTTAGCCATCCTAAAATGGAATAGGGTGGTTTTTGATAATGCCTATACTTCCTAAAAGAATTAGCACAAATCCACTCTAGATCCTTTGACATCCTTTTTGAGACACATTTTGTAACATCTTAAATTACTCCCTCTTTGGAAAGCAATTCCTTGAGTGACTCCCTGAATGATTCCCCAACTAATCATTAAGTTATTGGCACTCTTATCATTTGCCCATCTATTACAGGGATCAAAATTTTCAATTCCTAAGAAGAACACTACTTAGACAAGCCACATGACTGCCATGATGTACATGGGCAGTATGTGGCTTCTCATGATACTATATAATACTATAAACTCATATCCAATAAATTATCATTCTCTTCTTATTTTCCTCTTTATCTTGTTTACTATACTTCCCAGAAGTATATACTTGACACACCCATGAATTATATTTAGTTCAAATTCACCTCAATTATGATTTGAAATTTGGTTCTTGGATTTGAAAATCCTGCAATTTCATGTTTGTTATTTTTCATGTTGTCTATAATTTGTTAGACTTACAGTAAATCTCAAATTGTACATTAGAATCCTGAATTTCTGATTAATGTATCCTGCATTTGCTTGTTGTGTGTTGTCTTTAGTTAGTTGAGCTATTTTCTCAAGTGATTTGAAATTTGCCAATTTAAATCAATCAAAAAATTCAAATAAAATGATTGTTTTTATAAAATATTTTAATTTTCACTCAGCCAAGTTGCCCGCAAATATGATTTTAAATTTGGACCAAAGATTTGACAATCCTGCATTTTTATGTTTAGGTTCTGCATCTACAGTAACCTATTTTCTTCTGTCCTACCCAAGACTGCTACTATATTACTTAACAGATATATTATAATAAACAATAGATTAATCTAACTAACTGTAGAAACACTGCACCCAAGAAGCAATTTATGGCAACATTATTGATCATTCTTTGGAAGAAGGCTAGAGCATTCTTCAAACCAAAGGGCATGACACAATATTGAAATATTCCCTTCCTTGTCCTGAAAGCTGTCAGCCATTACTGACCTTCCTTGATGTAGATCTGATTGAAGGCATTTAAGAGGTCAAGTTTTGAGAAGACTTTATCTTTCTCCACACATCAAGCAATCTGAGACTCAATAGGTAGAGGATAGGGGTATGGCAATATGACATTGTTTGAATTCCCATAGTCAATGCATGGTCTGGGAGTACTGTCTGCTTTCTGCAAAAACACAAAGAGGGAGCATAGTTGTCAGGGATCCAGTCTTGGGCAGCCAGCCCTTTGTTTTCAGGGGTAACTTGGGCCAGGTTTTTTGCGGGCAATGCCCACCACAAGAGGGGAGATAACTTTAAAAGATAGGAGGCAGACTTTCCCACCCAGGACCACGGGCCAACAGCCGGGATTATAGTGTCAATCACCCCTGTGAGGGTGATGTACACAATCCCAAACAGCTTTCCAGAATGGTCAGTTGGGAGGTTGGGTGAGGAAGCGGGCATAGGTTTTGGGGTCACAGGCGGTTCCATGGGCAGGTTGTAAGCAGGGAGATAGTTGAATTTCCCTCTCAACAACTTGGGTGTTGAAAATATCCACGGGCCTTGTCAGTTGTATCTAATTGCAGATTGTATACGGGCCAAAGGATTGAGTTTGAGTATCTTTTCTGGGGTGTATTCCTTGTATTAAGATTTCAGAGGGTAGTCAGTAAAATGAACAGGTCCAAAGGGTACACCAGGATGACAGAAAACTGCGGGCAGTGGGGCAGGAGGACCAGGAGATCTCAAACTGAATTGGTAGACAGCAAATACAAAATAAGGCAATAGCTGTGTGGGCCAAAATAACATAACCTTTATTCAAAAATGGCAATAAGTTTGGAGTGTGGGGTCCTTTGGTCTATATAATACCCCACCTCCAAACTTAACATTTTCCATGGGGGGGTTCATCAGGGCATTGGGAAAGGCAGGCCCGGGGGAACTTGGTGCTTGGGTCCAAAGGCGGCAAAATAGCACTTGGCCTGGGAGTTCTTTCATTGATCAAGAATCTCAATTTGGCTACCTGATTATCTTGCTTTAGTGTTGTGGTCATGGGGCCGGGCCGTGGGCCTGTGCCTCTTTCCTGGGTTGGCTCCTGATTAGTTGCTGGTGTAGACTTCAAGTTTATGAAGCTAATAGTTGCCAAATCAGTACCTCCATTAGGCGCTGTGATTAGTCTTCCATTTGTTGCAATAATTTCCTTGGTTTGGCTTGTTTCACTACATGGGCCAACATTCTTGGTATCAGCTTATGGGGGCTCAATCTCAGAAAAGCGTGGGCTGGCGGTCCTGCGGTCCACAGGCCTGGTGGCCTGGGGGGTCCAGGTTCAGGGTTTGATTCCTGCTCCCAGGCCCGGGTTTCCAGAGAGGAAGAATTGTCAATCATGACAATACTGGGGAAGACTAATGGGATACTTGACCTTTATCTAACATATCTTTATTCCAGGTTTCTAAGCATTCTTTCTTCTTGATGGTCATAGAATAGATGGGGATGTTAAGGCTAAGTGGCGCGCCAAACTATTTAAGGAAAATCTATGGGGATGTAACAGACAGATTACCAGTTGCTTGACGGGTATCAGGCCAAATTGGGAGAAGGATGCAAGAATTTGAGAACTCCTTGAGGTGTAACAGAAGATGGAGCTCAAAATTTAAGTCAGAAAATCTTTCTAAGTGGGAAATCATAATAATAATTGGAAGTAGAGGAAATATAAAGGGCCAGCCAAGGGATAACCAAAGAGTATGCTGCTAACTGGACTACAGAAGTAGCAAAATTATCAAACACTGGGGCCAGGAAGCCCAGGTGTTCAAGCATTTAAATAACTTCCTTTATTTTCCAATGTGAGTAAATTATCTAGAAACACTTTCTAGTGAGGGATGAGAGAAGTTTTAAGCAAGTTTAGAATGGTAATGGTGGGGGTTTGCAACCTCTGATTGGTTGGTACAAATATTTTCTGCAGTTGGGGGACCTGCCTTGGAATTCTAGTTGATGATATCATAAATTTGAAAAATTCTGCAACCAGTGGGTCATTTGCTACTCTCTTTAAACAATGTATACTGTGTAATTATATTATCATAATTAATTAGTGCAAAACAGAGTAAATCCAAATTTTTGAGGGATTTCTGAGAAACCCCAGCTTCAACCCATTTTTTATCAATAACCACATTTAAATAAGTCAAAATGGTTAGGGGTTTGGCAGCAGTTCTTTGTTGGTTCCTTGTCTTCTGGGGTTGTGTTATCCCTTCCATTTGGCATTCTACTGTAACAGGGGTGGCAATCTTTACCAGGTCTACTGTTAGCTTTAGGTGAAAGTCAATCTCAGTGTGATTAGGAAGCCTGCTGGCACTTTTTGGATCAAAAGCAGCAGCAAAGTGGGACAATTATGGAGGTAGAAATTCAGATACAATACTCTCTTTGCTCTGAGGAAGCTCAACCTTAACTATGTGGTGTGTCTTACTATTCATTGGTACCAACAGGGTATCAATAAAAAAACCAGCAGGATAATGTAGCTTCAGGATTCCCTTCACTAAGATAATTACTAACTGGAATTTCCTCCACAAAATCACTCCTAATATCACTGGGTATATGAGTTTTTTATGATGGCAAATTCATCTGCAAAGTGGGAACTGCTAATTACAAAAGGCAAGGGATTTTTCATCTGGCAAGAAGGCGCAACATTCAGTAGGTCACCTTTAACTTTTGAACCAGGGAAGTATTCTAGACCCAAATGATCTACAAACTTCTGAGTCATGAAGTTATGTGTAGTTCTTGTGTCTACCAGCACCCTAACTTGAAAGCGCCTCACTAACAAGAATGAAAAAAAGTAGCTAAAATTAAAAAATATCCTTAAGTAGCTTTATTATACAGTGAAGACTCAACAACAGCCTCTTGGGCAGGAGGTTCTTCAAAGAACCAGGAGAATTCACCTCTATTCCAGCATGAAAGGGGGAGGATGCTGACTAAACCAAATTGACAGAAGCATGGAGGTGGTCTGGTTGATCCCAGCTTTAAACAGCCACATATTGGTCCACTAAGTTGTATTCTTCATCCAAAAGCAGAGGGTTCTTCTTGGAGAAAAATCATCTTGTTGCTGGAAGGAGCTTGTACAAGGAGGCCTTGTTCCTGGATGAGAGCTACTTTCACAGCATTTAGACCCATGGAAGAGAAATCTAATATGTGCATTGATTTTTTTAGAGGCAGTGAATGGTAGAATGCTGGGAAATTAAATGAGTTCTTAGATGTTCAAAGCCTCTACCTCTGTAGGAACTTGGGCTAGAGAAGCCAGCAACATGGGAGGGCCATCACTTTCTTCTTCAACCAAAACTGCAGCTGGGGAACAAGGGTGCTAGCATTTTGCGCTTGCAACACACTGATCATGAGAGGCAGAGTGTAGGCTTTGATTGCCAGAAGAGAAGTTTTGATTGCTTGAGAGCCAGTGGATGGGCAGGCAGCAGGACCATCAATTCTTAGATGGGTGTGAAAATGACTGGGTGGGGTGATACTTCTTACAGTGTCCAGAAGGCGTTGAATATTGGCTTCTACAGTACTGAATAGATAGTCTCACAGAGGTAAACCTTGACCAGTTTGGTCCAGGCTCAACCAGAGAGCAGAAATCTTCTTCTCTCCTGGGAGTGGGAAAGTGCTCAACAACTTACTGAAGTATTGGAGATGTTCAGGCAACAAGTGGCACCCTTTTTGGGCTAAGAACAACTTCTTGTAATCTAACAAGTAGCAATTAGCAACTTTACTAGTTAATATGAGAGGGATTAAGTAATTAGGAGCAGAAAAAATGTTGGGCACTGTTTTTAAAGAGCACAGTGACCATTAACAGGTTTCTGGAGAGGAATGAGCAAGAATAAAGCTAAAAAGTTTCATTTCATAATTGCTTTGATTTCATTATTCTAAAAGATTAGCCAGATATTCTGCCACAGCAAGAGGAGGAGATGAGAAGCTGACATTTGGAACCCAGAATTTGAGGCGTGAAGGTAAGAAACCCCAGAACTGGTTATTTTAGTAGCATAAAGGGACAAGATAATGACCAGGTATAATAAAATTGCAATGAAACTGGCAATGGAAATTGACAACATCATGGTGGTTAAAATTATGGCGTCCAAAAAGCAAGTGAATTATCTAACAAGAAAGAACTGAATAAATCCAATAAAATTTGAAAAGGAGTAGTTCAATAGAGCCATGGTGGAGTCTCTGCAAAATTCTGACAAATTCACGACACAGGGAGTAAAATATCAAACCATCAAAGAATTGAAAATCAAAAAATTGTAAATTTGAAATTTGCAGACAGAAATCTCCAAGCAGAGGCAGAGGGGCAATACAGCCAAAGAAAACTAAGGCAGAGCATGAAGAAATTGATTGAGAAATTGTGACTGGATTTTTTAATTACACAATCTTGGAAATTGGTTCAACAATTTCTTCAGTCTCAAAATTGGGGGACCCCAAACTCAGCCCAGAGGCTGCAGAAACCGCAAAATCAAAGCCACAACCCGCAAGGTACCGCACGGGCACGTATGCAAGAAGGAGCTTCATCTTCTGAGGATAATTATCTGCAAACTTTAAAACTTGACATTGGTTTTAATGTTATAGTGTTTATTGAACTACTAAAGTAGTTCTAGGGGATTGGAAGTCCATACAGGAATTGGGATTTGGTGATAATGTGACAGGCCTCAGTTTTTGTCATCAAGCCTCCAGAAGTTACTGAAAATTTTGTGATGTCATAAATTGATTTTGGTACCAAAAAGCACCAAACTACCTGTTTTTGAGGTTTTCAAGCCTTTTTTAACTCATTTGACAAAAATGGCAAAACCTGTGCATGCTTTGCCACAACTCATTTATTGTCAATGGCTTGGTTGTGATTAGCTAGACCCTTCATGGTTTTTTTGAGGCTAGTCGCTTGGGCGCTTTCTTCCATGATGGGCAATTTCAGTTAGGATGACACTATCCATGACACCTAGTCTGGGTTCTTACTGAAAACTTTAAAAGGTCAAACTTAGTAAATAAGAGACCAGGAAGACTTGTTAATAAATGACTAAAACACAACACATACCTTGTGAAACTCTTCAGTGTCAGAGGCAAACACTGAGAAGTATCATAAACCCCATCTCTGGCCAGGAAAAAGATATCACCCAAGCACTATATGCCTATACCAGCCAACCGCAGGACTGTTAAGCAACTGTCATCAACATCAGACCATCCTCAGATGTTTCTACTACAGCAGACCAATCCTAAAAGGGGGTGTATTGAGGAGGCAGATTTGAACCGTACAGCTTACCTTTTTGGTGCTGACCATTCTTCTCCTTGCCTGATAAATACTTTGGCCTTGTGGCTGCCTGCCACCCAGTTCCTCTCACCTATATTTGATCCTAAAGCATTACTAGGTTAGGATCAGAATGGTTTTAGCTTAAATGTAGAAGTACTATCCATTGAGAAGTAATATTCTCTCATACTCTTCTCATTTTCCTCTGTATGTCACCTTTATATCATGAGTATCAACTAAAGCTCAAATAAGAAGGAGGATTGGCTAAAGCTTTAGCTTTTTCTGGATACAACGGGAAACAATAAGGCTTTAGCCTCCCACTGTTTCCTGGTAAGATGCATCTGTGGGTCTGCTGTTTTGAACCACAAGCTACCAGCTTCAAGGATGGTGTGACTGTGCTGCAGCTGCTTTGGGCTGTGGTTGAACAGAGTTGTTGGATGGTGATGATCTCATGGGTTGGGAGTTAACCCAATGGGGCTGGTCTTTAAAGATTTGCTGGGTTGGATCCTTAACCCCCTGTTTTTCTTATAGGTCTGGGAGGATCTCCTGGCAGAAAATCCCATCTTTGGAGGGGTTCACTGTCATGAAATCTTCCCTGAGCCTATCTTTCCATGCTCTAAAAATGAGGTTGTTTTGAGCATGTTCTGGCTCAATTTTAGAGGGATTTTCTGGCAGAGCCGGGCTCTCTGGGAGGGGTTTTCTGGCAGTGATCCCTCTATCAAGTCAGTTAACCCCCCAGTGGTGGTGGAGTGCCCAGGAGTTGATTGGGTTGTACTAATTGAGGGATCAAATGAATAATTGGATTATGAGACTGGGTGTCTCTAAACCAATTGATCAACTGGGAAGGTTACCTGATACTCTTGGATCTGATTGACGGGAAGCTGATTGTAGGGCCAAAAGTGTCTTGACACAGTCAAGACAGAGGTTAATCTTAACCAATGGGAACCCATAAATATGGTTCACCTGTTGTTAATCACAGGGCCAAAATGGGCTTGATCTGTGTCAAGTTGAGACAATAGTGTCTCTGTTGCAAATGATTGGCCAGCTCCCAGGTGGAACCATTGGAATCTGGCATTAGGAATAGGAATATTCCACCAGGTTTTTGGTGCTGGAAGTCTGGAATACTTTAAGCTATGAAATTATATGTTCTCAAAAGGAATCAGGTGATTTAGGAATGTACTTGGGTGTGTTATTATATGTTAATGTGCATAACTTTTTGGTAAAGAGCTTGGTTGAATGGTGTTATGCCATAAATCATGTGTTAGGAATACAGGTGTGATTCTGGAACCAGAGGGGTTTTCAGCTGGTTATACCCTGAATGGTATAAAATGGAAACATGACTATAACAAATAAAGGTGCTTTTGTGGTGATTATCACTTCCCCCTCAATCATTAAGTTTTATGCATTTTTGACCAAAAGAAGACTACCATGGAATAAGAGAGAGATGGTCTGCAACTAAGACTATGGGAAGGGAAAAGCATAGAAGTGATTGCTAAATTGGGGGGATAACTGCCAGAATTGCTCACTTGGAATCTGAGCTCACTGAAGCTCACATAAATGATTCCCTGCTGTTTGAGAGTCAAGGTGGAAGTGATGGGGAATCAAGCATGAACTTCCTGGATTCTCTACAGATGGATCTTGCTGGAAACAGTGTATCAATTTTAGGGGATAGAGCACTTGAGACCAGATAAACAGATTTAATTCTGGTATTAGTGGTTCAAACTTGTGAGGAGCACATGCTAGATTTTATGATTAATTATTTTTTAAAAAAAAATATAAAAAAAATTAAAGTGTACTATCATATTATTACCGACCAATGGTTTGATTCTAAAAAGTTGAAATTCACTGATTTTAAATGTATCCTCTGTAGCTTGGTTGATTAAAAATATTACATCCAAGTTGAGTCCTGAAATCAAATAAATTCAAACTTGGCACTTTGCATAATTTTAAATAAATATAAGGATCTCTTTTTGAAGAGCCAATCATACTACTTAACATAAGAAACTAGAACCAGTACTGAGCTGATGAAAGCCTGGGAAACCCCCAAGCATGAATTTGAAGTATTGGGGCTTCTCTTTAGGGGAGGTTTAAAAGCCCCATTTCTCAATTAATACGGTGAAGCTATTTTAAAGCCAATTCTCCTCAAGACTTAGAACGAGGAGGGATGGATGTGACTAAGGCGGGAAACAAACCCCCAGCGTAAGGCCGAATAGCTCTGAATAAGAAATACCCTGTGGTGATAACAGCGCCTGCAATAGCTGTTGCAGCCAAGTACTGATACATTGGCTTCAACCCACTTTGGCGTCGGCGGTCGTTCAATCCTGGAATAGAGCCAGTCCTTGAAAATGAGCCTTAACCAAACAGATACTTACGGGTTCATGGCCACACTGGCAAACAAACCAAAGAGCCTTTCTAAATCACCATCCTTTGCTGACACTTTGACGGGCTGGGCAATACCAAGCTTTTTGCAATAACTCTCCGGTTGTTCATCAGTGCGCTAAGGGTTATTACTAGGCAACAAGTTAGTTACCTGGCGCACTTGATCAACATCACATTTAGTAGCAACAATCACATAGGGGAGATGGTCTAACTCATACTGTGTCTAGTTGTGGTTAGAGAGGTAGGGGGATCGGCATACCCGCAGATGCATTATGTGCAAAAAGGAATTGGGATCTGATGCATCATATACCAGACAAAGAAGGTCGCATTGCTCTAACTTGCGCTTGTTTTGTAAAACAGCTGCCTCGTGGTTGGTTCCTAACTCTTCAAGCTGGCCGTCAGCAACTCATTGGGCAAACTTACCACTAGATACTTCTCGGCTCCGTGGATATCCACCGAATTAACAACACTAAACGGCCTTAGTGTTGCAGAGTGATGGGTCTGGAAAGGCTTTTTGACAAAGGCACGTAGGATAGAAGACTTCCCGGCAGCTGAACCACCAAGCACATAGCACATAAAGACGCTGCGAGGGTGAATTTTATCCCCTCGACGGCGCCGCTGATTGAGCATGTGTTTGGGACGAGCCATTTGAAGCCCGGTCAGTGTATTCCCTTCATATCCCAGATATGCCAGGTAAGTAAGAGTCGTATGTGGATCCTGCAAGGTTGTCATGCTAACTTTCAGCAGTCAGTGAGTTGTGTTACCTCCACTGAGCCAAGAAGCCCTGTAAACTGATAGCCCCTGAGGAGTTGGTGAGGGTGGTGGCAGGGAAATCAGTATGGGCCCAAGGGCTAGCTATAGAACTAGGACATAGACTAAACAAATCACACAGCTCGTTCTCGTTGAGTGCGCCATCGTTATCCTAATGTATTGGCTTATGTCTGGTCTGTGTTACCTTATCGTGAGATTGGAAAAGTTCTGAAAAGAATTGATAGCCGTGGGGACTAAGCTCTACTGTACAGTCAGGAGGGATATCAAGACTAGCCAGTTAGCACCATTCAGCCTTCCCGCTTACGGTGGATTTACAAATTCTTTGCGTAACTCTAATGTATCGTCGTATCCAAACTTGCGTAGCACTGTCCATGTCGTCTCTAGACGCCCCCGCTGAACGAACAAGCCATGAAGGAAAAGGAAACCAAGCACCGTCAGTCCTTTGTCTGTTACGCCCGCTGGCTCCTGCTCAGCTATCACAGCCTTGACCTCTTGAAGCTCAGTCCTGTCTAGTGGTGATCCAAAACATTTGCGCTGAAAGCCGTTAAGCTCTTCATCACTTAGAATGCCATCTTTATCAACGTCTGATAGCGCGAAAACTCTTTTGAGTACTGAAATACACTTCGTCTTCAATGTCTAGAACCATTAGCCTAATGTTATCTTGAACTGTACCTGTTCAACCGAATCATACAAAGGGGATGTTGGATAAAGAACTGCTTTTTGACAAAAATAAAATAATTCAGTGACATTTTTGACAGCTTTTGAAGAACATTCAAGGCAAGTCTCGATTTCTCGGTAACTTTTCATGAGTGGAACTACATCGTCTTCAAGATCAACTGAAGGAACCAGGTTCCCTTTCAAATCAGATTTGTTACCAACAAGGATAACCGGGATCTATATCCAATAGATTAAAGGAAAAGTATGATATATACTACCTTAAGATTGAGCGACTGTAGATATGGCAACCAAAAATCAGGTATCCGATGAAAGGAACTACGAACAACAGAAGAATAAACAACACAGACAACATCAGCCTTGCGTAATTCGTGAGTAAGAGATCCACATTACATCATAATAAGCTGAAATAAATCAGGGCAAATTTCTTTAAAATGATACCAGTATCAATAATATGGGTAGTGACTTTTTCGGGGGTTGCTTCAGGTGGAATAGTCACTTCAGGGACGAGTGGCTGGACCTGAAAGATAATTTAAATACTTTGCCAACACGTAAATCAATTACCTGTGACACAAAGGAATCTTTTATAAGAGTAGTCACCAAAGTACTTTTTCCAACCCCGCCTAAAATTCAAAAGCTCAATCAAAATTTGTAGAACCAAAAAAATAATGAAAGTTTTGATTAGAAATGCAAATTGTTGCATTTCAAATTTATTATCTATCTTTTCCGTTGTGTTTTTTAGTAAAAGTTCCAATAGTGTATATAATACAATAATTTAAAATAAGAAGAAAATAAGACTTCAATAAAATCATTATTCATACTTTCCCCAACCAATACTATACGTATTTCTTGCTTCATCTAAGAAAGGATAAATCAATCCTCCTTCACTTTTTGGTATCAAGCAGAATACGCTTCCTGAAGCAGGAATTGAGCTCACTTGGGAGTAGTTTAAGGTTCCTGGTTGAGATGCAATATCATTTAAATTCTAAACTAAAATCATATTTTTTATTGAGGATGTAAATTAAGAGAGTAAGCAGATTGGAATTGAAATAAGATCCACTTAAAGTACATTTAACTACCCAATAAAAAGTATTCATGTGACGTCAGAGCTGAACAGTGCTTGATGGTAAAGATTATCTAGCGAAATCAAATTAAGCTTTCCTTTCTGTCATATGTTAGCTTTATTGAACTATTTGAATTAAGCAAAAAAAAACTTAACTATCAATTTTATAATTATAAGCTGTGAATTGTACCTTGATTATAGAAAAGTTGGTTTGTCCGTCGGCTTTAGTTTTAAATAAAATGATTTTTTTCCTGAGAAGTAAGAAAAAGTCAGTTTGTCCGAGCGGTTAAGGAGTTGGACTTGAAATCCAATGGGCTTTGCCCGCACAGGTTCAAATCCTGTAGCTGACGTTTTGTACTTTTGTCCATGAAATATTTTGTGGGGTTTTAAGGTACATATCAATTTGAAAGATGTACAGTGGTTTTCAGAGTTTGCTTGGGCCACTTCAGATGCTCCATATCTCATTTAGAGATATCAATGTTTTCATGTACAACTCTGGATAGAGATCCTCATTTGACCACCCCTAATTTTTTTCCAAAAAAATGTACAGTTTTTTTAAAGCTATGATACTAAGCAAAATAGCTCATATGAAAGCAAAATGGATTCAGATGAAACAGAATTAAAAACCAATACATTTATAATGATTAACAATAAACTTGGGTTCACTTCTTTTTCATTACACTTGAGTTGGTCTTGTTTATATCTTAGTTGTTTTCATTTGCATCTAAGTTTATTTCACTTAACACCATAGCTTTGAAACTATAATACAGTAGTTTTATAACCTATTGGGATAAACATAATCACTTCAGCCTAGAGAAAAATCAACTCAGCTCAGGATGAAATCAAAGTGAACTCAAATCCATTGTTAATTGATATAAACCCATCAGTTTTCAACTTCTTCTTGAGCTCAGTTGATTTCACTTTAGGCCAAAGCGATGTTGTTTATCTCTGTCAGGAATGACAATTTGGATGCTCCTAAATCTCAAAATATGGAATCAGAGTCAAACCCTGGACAAAACCCTTTGCAGACCGCCAGACCCATGGGCTGGAAACCCAATAACTTGCTACTGATTGATAAAGTTGTTAACAGTCCGCCAGGACCCAAACCCTTAGCTGTCCCACAGGATTCTGCAAGCAAACCACCAGTGCAAGATGCCAAGAATTTCCCCAAGATGCCAACACCTGACACTGGCGGTTTGCTTGGTGAAATACACAACTTTTTCCATGAGAGTTATTCCAAACTCCCTAAAGTCTCGGGGGAGGCACTGAACCTGAAGAGGCACCCAATACCCAAATTGACAAACAGAAGGATTTGAAGTCTTCTTATCCCAAAGCGGCCAGTGGCAAACCACCAGTGCCAAGCGCCACACTGCCATCTGAGACCCCTGATGCCAACCCACCTGAGCCCAGAAAACCTGACCAGGAAGTGAAGCCTGACAGTGTGGTATAAATAACTTCCAGGCCAAGATCAACCCCCATTGTCATTTTTAAATAAAGGTTATGCGATATTGGTTTCCCCAATTATTGCCATATTTTATTCTTGTCATCTGCCAGTTAACTCAAAAATCATCTGTCCCTCCTGCCAGCCCACCAGCTATGTACCGCCCGCCAGGTGCTCCCTTTGGTCCTGTCCATTTCACAGAGTACCGCTTAAAGCCTGCATACAAGGACTACACCACCACCAACATACTAGCCCGGGATCCCTTGGCCAGAACTACAGAGTTAACCAGATACAATTGAGAAGGCCCTTGGTACGTTACCAAAACCCGCCTGTTCAGAGATAAATACAACTTTCTTCCTGCCTACCAAATGGACATGGAGCCACCTGTCACCCCCAAACCAATGCCTGCCTCCGCTGCCGAGCTCCCACTGGACCATACCAACAAGCTTTTTGGAATTGTATATATTACTCTTACAGGAGTAATAGATATTATTGTCCCTGCCGCCGGTCCGTGGTTGTGGGTGGGCAAGTCAATGTCCTACCTCATTAAGTTAGCACCAATCCTTTGGTGGGCCCTGCCCACCCATCTGTAACCCGCCAGTTTCCTAACTCTAGCAAGCTGGCCAATCAGGGTTGGTTCTCTGAAAATCTCAACAGGTTAACAAGCTACTGTATAATGTTGTCTTGAACTCTGAATAAAATCATGTTCCCTAAAATAGAACAAGCTACTGTATTTTCAGAGTTCCATGCACTAGATTTTAAATCCTCTAACACTTTTTTTACAAAAATTTGAAGCAACTAGTATTACTTATCATATCTCATACTTACTTGTCAGGAACTGTTCATCATTCACACACTCAGGCAGACAGTAAAACAACAGAGAAGCAAGTGAAAGGCCAGACAGATAAAATAGGCAACAGTGGCAAAATTGACTGTATGAATGAAAAAGTGAGGGTTCCAAAGTGAGAATCTAGAAGTGGCCAAGCCGATAATTTAAAGATTTAAAACTATATTAAAACAATTGATCAGGAACCAAACATTATTATGGATAGATAAAATACTTTCATTTATTCTCTCAACTAAAAAAGTCAAGAGAAAGTAGTTACTTTATTATAAAAAGCCACTTTTAAAATTTAAAAAGGGTCAACTTGACACCTTTGGATTCTCATCTTTTCATTCATACAGTCAATTTTACCACTGTTGCCATAAAATACTGGTCCCAACTTCAGAAGGCAGGGGATTGTATGGCCCAAGGGTTTATTTGCCCTGGTGTGAGTTTATGGAATCAACAAGGCCAGTCATTGTCAAGTAGATAGGCTTAGATATCCCAGAGGCAACAAATGTGACAAACTGTCAGCGGTGGCAACACTTTCCATCTGTGAGCTGGGAGGAGGAGTAGGGACAAGCTGTGAATAAGCCAACCTGGGTTTGGTTTACAGTTAATGAATGCTAGGTGTGAGACAAACTGTTGACCGTTGTGTATGACCCAGGAGTGAGGACTTTTATATCTCACAAGCAGTATATCAGATAGGGGAAGATCAGTGTGTAAGAAATAACTGATACTAGCGTTGATAGCTAAAGTATCAGCAGCTGGCAGTGGGACAGGCTTCTCAAGATCTTGGGTTGAAAAAGAGATCTAAGCTAGAAAATTGCTACTAAAAATAGAGGATGTGTTACCTGAACCAAATGTCTATAGCAATCTTTATTAGAAGATGACAACAATTATTAACCAGGTGTAT